>OX352774.1:24163985-24480810 GCA_947095535.1 Poecilobothrus nobilitatus | reverse complement strand
AAAAAGCGTAGCGTAGAAAATTAAACACATACATGTTAAATTCAAGTGTTTATAGTGGAGTTAGGAGTATCATCCCTTTGATCATCGATAAATGGTACTACCCTCGACAAAATTTTATTCAATATACAAATTAATTTTTTTCAAATTAAAGAATTGGTTTTTTTTTTGTTAATTCTATATCTTGAATCTTGCTATAAAATCATATTAATATGATGTCAATTTAGATAAATGTTTAACATTTTTCTTTCGATCTGCTAGAATTTGTGTAAATTGCACATACATACATATGTATTTTTCTCGTTTTTCCTCAGTTATTAAAATGTGATATTGAGCAAATAAATTGGATATTGTCTTAAGTCATCATAAAAATGATTAAATTTCCTGAACCCTTATTGGTCACGAAATTTTGTACTTTTTCTCAATGTGTTCTCACTTGATGCAATATGTAGCATTTTATAATAAAACTATTTACTCGTTTTCTATATCACGATATCACCCATTTTTTTGTGACTATTTTTTTAATTATCTTTTTTTGTAATAACGTTTTTTTTTTAAATTTACATGCTTTTAATTAAAAAACTTCTTTTAAGATCCCGAGACTATTCTCTATCAAATTTCTAATAAAAACAAAACACAAGAACAATGAGAAAATCTATGCTCTTATGAATCCTCTTGTCTCATAATTATTCAAAAATTCAAATATTTTTCCCAATTTCTTAAAAAAAAATTTAGTTTTAATTAATCTAAAAATATAAAGAAACACTAACGCAAGTGAAATAATTACAAAACCTGTAATCTGTAAAAAATGTTAAATAAACCAAAGACAAAATCAAAATGATGCACAGCACTGTAATTTTTTAAATAGGTATATTATAATTGAAAAGAGTAAAAATATTTTTTTGAAGAATATATTTTTTTTTAAGAAAATAAATTTTGCCTCAAAAAAAAAAAAAAAATCCAAAATGTCTAAGCCAAACTTACCAAATTAAGTTAATTTAACGTTAAGTTAACATTTGTAATATTTTTTTGCGGTCATAGAATAAAACGTATTGTCAAACAAAAAAATAAAAAACAATGATTTTTGGATATAAATCTCATTCTCAAGTCATTTGAATGAAAAAACCAAGTACGCAAAAAAAAAATGAATCAAAAATGAATCTCATTCCCAAGTCATTTGATGAATAAACCAAGTACACCAAATAAATTTAATAAGTTATAAAAATCTTTTTTTTTTTTTTTTGGTTTGGTTTATAAATTTTATTTTTTTATTTTTTTTTTTTTCGATAAATTTAATCTCATTACTACATAGGGTTGGTTAAAAGTATACAAGATATAATTTAGTTACTTTTTTATTTTTTTTTATTCTTTTATTTTTTGTTTTTGTCAATTAGTTTAATTTAGTAATTAGATATATAATTATATTTTTTTAAAAATTTACATACTGCTTAGCAGCTTTTTTTCAAAAATTTTTTTTATAAAACAAAATTTTAAAAGGAAAAATTTAATAATTTTGTTTTCTTTTTTTCTTTAGCAACTTTTCAATTTCGAAATTCAACATTTTATTTATTTTTTTTTTTTTTATTTAATTTTGTTTTAATATAAAATATTTCTTTTGATTTAAATTGACAATTTAAAAGCGATTTTATTTTTATGGCTATGGTGAATATTTATCAAAATTTTGGTTTTATTTTTTTTTTTTTTGTTTTTTAAATAATATTAAGAATTTTAACTTACTTTACGATTATTTATTTAAATCAGAAGTCTTCAATAATAAAAATTATAGAAAGAAAAAAAAAAAAGTGAAATTTTTATAATGGGAAACATTTATTAAGGAGTTTTTTTTTTTTTTTATTTAATTTAAATTAATTAATTATTAAAATCTTCAGTTCAAATAGAAAAAAACATTAATTGAAAAATAATGATTAAAATTTTGTAATAATCAAATATTAAATTTTTATTCAATAAATCTTAAAAAATGATTTAAAAAAAAATGTTTGAAGACAACCAATTTTATGATAAAATAAATTTTCCAAAATAATTTTTTTCTAAAAATGTTTGATTATAAATTTATAACTTTTATGCTAGACTCTAAACTTAACTTTTATATGTCATAAATTTAGTAATAAAATAGGTTTTTTTTTATTTTAGAAAGAAATAAAACAAAAAAAATTTAACAAATATGTATAGTATCATAAATAAATTAGATATATTTATTTAGATAGACTTTGACAGAGGAAATGAATTACATTATTTCTTATGATACTTGACCAAATCCATATAGTATTCAAAGTAACCGAACGAAGCAAAATGACGAATTGACGAATTTTTATTTCGGTACTTTTGCATTTAATACTTTCAGATTTGAATATTTTGGCAATTTAACATGAAGTATTTATCTTAAAGTTTTAAAAATGCTTAAAGAAAAATGTAAGAAATTAAAAAAAAATGTATTTTGGACAAAACCAGCTTGTTATCATTTATTATACAGAAAGCATATATTTTTGATATTTGACTTTCTTATAACTCCATTGTCTGTAAATACATACATATTTAAATAACAAATTTTTTATATCAAATAATTTTGCTTTTCTTAACCACTTTGAAAAAACAAGCGAAGCAAAGGAAACAAAGTTAGCTTTGGCCCATATCCTTAAGAATTAATTTTAGCATAGTAATTTTATACTAATTATAAGAAAGTAAAAACTTTTTGAATTGTTGAAATCAATAAAATATTAAAAAAATATAATTATAATTAAATTTGAAACAAAAATTGATAAAAAATGGCTTTCGATTTTATTTGAAGACGTCGGATTTAGAATCAAACAAGTATTATATCTTTGGGTGAAAACGATTTTGTACCATAAAAATTAAATCTAATTAGAATTATTTAACAAGATTTTACAATTAAAAAAAAAAAAAAAAAACAGCAAATAAAAATAATTAAATTTTTTTTATTTATTTTGTACTTTATTTTTAGAATAACATCAAAGAAACCAAAGTGAATAAATACTATTAGCACCTAGAGTTATAGTTACTGTTTTCTGGGACAAAAATTATTTTGACAGACAGACAAGCACCAGAGTTTCAACTTTAGATAAGTTTGATACCAAAGAGAAGCTTCACACTTATTTATTGCATTGCTGTCTGATGTACTTTGTTGTAACAACCGCTCTGCTTTTACACTTGATTGATAATGCTGTTGCTGTACATTTATATTCATTCGAGAATATTTCAGTGCATTTTATTCAAAACATTTTTTATTTTTTACTAAATTTTCAAACTTTAACAGTCAGAAGAGAAGCCGAAAAGAAAGCTTCTCCTATGAAATATCCGTGACATATTAAATTGTGGAAAAAAAAATAAATAAAATTAGCAAAACAAAAAATGCTTTCCATAAATAAAACATTGGAAAAATTATATATTAATTTTGCTATCTTACTTATTCCATCCGATTTTCCAAATCTTTTTACTTTCAAAATATTTCCAACCTTCGTAAATGATTTTTTTGATACAAGTTCACAGATAAAGTTTTTTTTTTATAACACAATTCTGTATATAAAAAAAAAATGGAAATTAAATGAAACCTATTCATTTTTTAATCTTTTAGTAAAAATTAGAAAATTCCTAAGTGAAGGGTAACTATCATATAAAAATCTTTTTTTAAGCTTCTTAAAACAAATTTTTAGTAATATTAATTAAATATTTATCAAAAAAAAATCAAAATAAAAAATATTTATTCCTTTATTTTAAATAATACATATAGATATTTTAAATAATACATATAGTATATGTATTATATATATATATTATGTATTATATATATATATTATGTATACATATATATTTTAAATAATACATATAGTATATATAAAATAAAAAAAAAACTGGAAAAAACAATTATTTTCACACTGATGTCATCAATCCCACTGTTTAATTGGATTTGGCTGGCAGCATCATATTACACAACCTGCTCCAAAATTATTTATTTTTATTATAATTAAAATTTAATATTTTTGAAAGATTTCAACAATTCCATTCAGATATGTTTAAAATTGAACAAACTGTTGCCATTTTTATATATGTTAAAATTTTGTTCTCTTTAATCTACACCTTTATTGCAATTCAAAAAGTAATCAATTATAATTCTGAAAATATTAATGGTACTTAAGATAAATAAATTGTTTTTAAAATAAAAATCTACTAAGTCAGAAAATATCAATTGTTGTAATTCAGAAAATGCTAAAATATAATTTTAGAAAAAATTAATTTGGATTTAGAGCAATAAATTTTATTATTACATGGTTTTTTTTTTTAACTTCAATAAACCTCCAACAATTAATTGTTTTTATTTTGTTAACAATTTCACTGGCCTTTAATCAATGCTAAAGTAGCTGCGTCGTGTACTGTACACTGTTGCGTAGCAATAAAGCAAAAACATATAGAGTTCCGGGTAATATTGTTTTTTAAGTGATCTATAATATCTTTCAAGTAGATCTTTTTTTTTTTTATAAAGCTGCGAAATGTCACCTTTTCTAAACCGCAATTAATGTTTTCTGAATCACAATTAATATTTTTTGGATTACAATTACTTACGCTTTATGAATTATAATTAACAAATCATACTTTCTGAATCACGATTTGGAAAAGGTATAGAAATAATTGACTACAAAAAATTAATAATTTTTTTTATACTGGATTTTTTATTAATTTTTTATCAGGTTCTTTTTTTTTTTATTTTACAATCTTAACTTTTAATAATAAAAATAACCTCAAAGTGCATCAAAAATTTATTTAATTGTACAAAAAAAAAAAAAAAAAAAAAAAAAATTATATATTATTAAATAAATTGAAATTAACTTAAAATAAATTTATTTAATTATTTTTAAATTTTTGGTACAAAACTCAGTTTTTTTTTTTTTTTTTTTTTTTTTAAATAAACCATTAAATAAATTTTTTGTTTTTTGATTTTTAATTAAACTAAACAACAATTACTAATGTATTTAAATATAAAATATTTAAAAATTTCCAATAAGTCAATATTAACCGAAAAGAAAAAATATATAAATTAAAAATTTACTAATTTAAACTTTACCCAATTTTTCTAAAAAAAATAAAAATAAAAATAAAATAAAAATTATATAATTAAATTTATTTATTTTAAAATTTTTCAAAATTGTTAATTGTGTGTGGTTTTTGTTTTTTATTTTCTGTAGTGACAAATAGTTGACTGACCTTATAAATGTTTTCGTTTTTTATATTTATTTTATAAAAATAAAATTTAATTAATGTAGTCTACATATTATTCTTGAAATAATATTTAAATTTATTCTTAAATTAATTTAAAAATTAAAATAATTTTTTTTTTTATCTTTTATTTCTGTAAATTTTACATCGGATTGTTTTTTTTTTTAATTTCATAATTTTTTTTAACCAAAGTTTCATTAATTTTTCAAAAATTTTTCTGACGCTAACTTTGTATTGCTGTTACCACCATATTATTGGCAATAAATTTCTTTTTTATTTATATTTTTATTTTATTTTTAATGTCAAAACATAATTTTATTTTTTAATTTATTTTATAATTTAATCTAAATGTTTATACATGTCCTCCAGTTGTGGTTTAAAGTAATTTTTTAATTGTGGTCGTTTAGTTTTGAATGTTGGTGTTAATAAACCATTTTGAACTGAGAATGGATCTGGATGCAAGTAAATATCTTTAACCTATTTTAAAAAAAAGAAAAAAATAAATGTATTTAAAAAGTTTCAAAAAAAAAAAAAAAAAGACAGTAAGTACCTGTTCGAATGATTTAAGTCCACATTTCTTCCCGATGTCTACCATATTATTTATTATTAATTTCTTAACTTTTTGATTATTGCATAATACAGTTAATGTTCCATGTACATTGTTTTCCTTTGCCCATGTTTTAAGAACATCTACATCAGGAACAACAACAGCAACGATACAACTCTATTTTATAATAAAAAAAATAACTTTTTAAATAATGTTTTCTATAAGTGCATAAACTTTTATAGAGTAGATAATTTTACCACAAAATTTTTTTTAAATATTCATTAATATTATTTTTACCTTCAGACTTTCTCCATATACAAATATTTGATTTACATACTGACTTCTTATATAAATATTTTCAATTTTTTCTGGAACAATATATTCTCCTTGACTTAATTTGAATATATGTTTCCTTCTATCAATTATTTTTAATGCGCCATTTGGTAACCATTTACCAACATCTCCGGTATGATGCCATCCATCAGCGTCAATTGCTTCAGTAGTTTTTTCTGGATCTTTATAATAACTATAAAATGAATTGTACAAAAAAATATTTATTTAAAATTAAGAAAATAAATAAATTAACATACCCATGGAATACATTTGAACCACGAACACATACTTCCCCTGTATTTTGACTAGCATAATATTCCATTTCTGGGACATCAACAAGCTAAAACAAATATATTTTTAATTAATTTTCTTGTCTTTTCTTTACTTTTTTCTAATTTTTTTCACCTTAACAGCATTACATGATACAGGAGGTCCAACATGATCTGGTACATAATCACCTTGAACAGTAAGGGATATTGCTCCAGTACATTCGGTTTGACCGTAACCTTCAACAATAAGACATCCTAATGCACAACGCATAAATGTCAAAACATTACCAGCTAATGGAGCTGATCCAACTACCATTAATCTTAAATTTCCACCAAAAGCTATATAAAAAAGCGATTATGTTTTATTAAATTATTACATTTTTTTATTTATAATTTAAAAAATATAATAATTTTTTACCTTCATGAACTTTTTTGAATACCAATTTATCCCAAAAACCATTGCGTCTTATTATACCTCGTCGTATTTCGGCTTCTTTTGAGCTCAAAGCCATTCTAAATAACATTCTCTTTACTGGTGAAGCAGATAAATCTGTTTGAATTTTATCATAAACTCTGTTTAATAATCTTGGAACAGCTGGCATCACAGTTGGTTTTAAAGCTTTAAAATCATTTGTTAATTGTCTAACGTCCCCTGAGTAAAATCCAACAGCACCTCCAACATAATACATTCCATTTTCACAACATCTTTCGAACATATGGGCTAATGGTAAAAATGATACCATAATATCGCCATTTCTAATTTTATGTTCTCCTAAAAATATATTACATGTAAATATGTATTATTTAAAAATAACATTTCAATTTAGGTAATATTAATTTTCTCCTTGATTGATTAAAATCACTGTATTTGTATATACAAACTGGTAAGAAGTTAATGAAAAATTTAAATAAAATTCAATATATCTTTTAAATATGAAATCATAACTTAAAAAAATATTCCGTTTATTCTTACCTAATTGCAAAATTACAGCACATACTCCAGCTACAACATTTGCATGTGTTAACATAACACCTTTCGGATTACCTGTTGTACCAGAAGTGTAACATATTGTACATAAGTCTTCTGGTTGTGGAGGCACTTCAGGAGGACTCATTTTTGCACCTAACTTTTCTACTTCATCAAATGTATAGATATCGACACCACGACTCTGAGCTTTTTGTAAAGTCTCCTTTCGGAGTGGCTTTATAATTACTAAAGTTTTAAGAGTTGTAGGTGCTTTATCTAATAGCATATTGGCTTTATTGTCATCCTCAACTACAACTAAAGAAATTTCAGTTTGTTTGATAATAAAACCACATGCTTCTGGTCCAAGAGTATCATATAAAGGAACTACAACTAATGAATAACAATAACATCCCTGTTCGAATAGAATCCATTCCGGACGATTTTGTGAATAAATACCAACCAATTGTCGAATTTTAACACCAAGTGCTACCATACCAGCACCAAAATTTTTTGCTCTTAATAATGTTTCATCAAAATGAATCCACTAAAAAAAATTTTTATTAGTTATTTATATATATTTAAAAAAAAATTTAATTAAAACTATATTATAAATTTACTTGATATGGACTGTTTAAGTTATCTCGCCATCCAAGACATGGCCCATTATTTGAATCATATGCACCAATACGAAATGTTTGATATAAAGTTCTGGCATTTTCATTAATATAACTAACAAATTTACCAGTTTTTGATTCTTTATAGAATTTTGAAACATGAATTTGCTCGGGCCCCTATTAAAAAAAAAAAAAAAATATTTACATAATATTAGATCATAAAATATTAGGATATAATAAATAATATTAAAATGTTTATAAGAAAAATATAAAAAATATTGCTTAATAATAAATCAAATGTAAAATGTCACAAAAATGTTTATAATCAAAATAAAAATAAATATTTGTTGCTGCAATATGTTCCTATACAAACTAATTTTATTGATTGAAAAGTATTCATGTACGATATTTTGCAAGTTTTCGTTTGAAGTTTCCGTAGTGTAGTGGTTATCACGTGTGCTTCACACGCACAAGGTCCCCGGTTCGAACCCGGGCGGAAACATAAAATAAGATTTTTTTTTTTTTTTTTTAAATCATTAATTTTTTATTCATAAATATAAATAAATTATAATTTACAAAATATTTTTTTAATGAAAAAATAAAACATTTTGTATAGAAAATCGAGAAAATTAATAAAAATATTATTAGGCGGTAATAGTATGGTTATAGTCAAACAATATTAAAATAATATCCAATAAATGACTCATTGAAGTGACTCAGTAATTGTTATACTAAAAATATTGCTTTGGACAATAATTTAACAGAATTAAAATTTAAAAAAAAGTTTTAAAAGCATTTACGATCCATTTTAATGATTTTAGGATCAAAATTAAGTTGTAATACAACGGATTTTCATCCTTCAAAAATTTTAAAATTGAAAAACAAAAAATACAAATCCACCTCTAATAGTTATTAATGCTGATAAAAGTACATTAATGGTTTGGACTTTTAAGGAAAAGCGCTTTGGATCATCATAAAATATCCAAGGGCAATATTTCATTGTTAGCATATTATAAAGCAAAGAGCTCTTAAAAACTAAATCTGGTTATATGTGGGCTTATATGTGCAAATTTTGCAAAAGCACTAAAAATATCACATTTATATCTACTCTTTTTTACAAATCAAACAAAAATACTTTTATATAAGATAGTCTTTGTTAAGATTTTCCATAATTCATTCTGTCCGGAAATTAAAAAAATTTTAAGTGTTGTATCTTCATTGTTTATTATTCATTTTCAATCTTCAATTGTTCTTTTACTTATCGATAATACTCAACATCATCCATTAAATCTAATAAGTTTGTATTAAAATAAAGTATCATTTTGTTTTTTGCTTGAACAGCATTGAACAATCAACAGTATTATTTCAACTAATGAATAATTTTAAAGCTTTTATGAATCAAGCAATGAATGAAAATGCTAGGAAACTTATAAGTGTTTCTTAAAAAATATTATTGATAAAAATTAAATTGATTTCGGAATGGACGTGTGATAAGATCTAAGTCTAATAATTGTGTAAAACACAGACTCTGTTTTCTGCAAACTCTCCTATTTTGCAACCACAAAGAATTTTATATATGGTATCTTTATAAATTTAACCATTTTGCTTCAAAACTTAAAAGAAGTTTATTTTAATGTTTAGAAGAAAATAAATTGCTCGGTGAAAAATGAATCTGTTGTAGTTTCTGATCATATTTGAATTGAGTAAAAGAATGTAATATACTTTTGAATTGGTCTAAAACAAATCATAATACCTATTATAAAATTATTTTTAATTTTACAAACTATGAATAAAGTTGAAGAAAAAACAAATTTTCACTTTAAAACAGGCTTAAATAATTAATTAATTAAAAATAAATTAAATAAAAATTTTTTTTTATATGTTACATATATACAAAAATTATTGTATTCCTTAATAAAAATTTGTATGCCATAATTGCATCATTTTTAGTCAGAAAAGATAGAAAAAAGTTGCTTAATATACAGTCACCGATTATATATAGTTAAGAGTCTTTGGTTAGATAGCATAACATTAGAAATTTTTTTCAATCAAGTTTATACTAAAAATTGACTATATAGGAAATAAATAATATGCTAAAGACTGAACTGAAAATGATAATTTTATGATTTTATGGTCAATAATATTCATTAGGAGAAAAATTCATTCATATAACATCAAATTGTCAAATATAATTTGTTAGCTTTTTTTTTTGCTATTACTTAAATAAGAAACCGCAGTTTTTACTGTTTTATCATAAAAATACTAGCAAAAAAATTATTTAAAAAAAAATTTAAATTAAAAATGAATACAAAATGCATATTATGTGTATAATTGGTTAATTTGAAATATAGGCTGGCACTATGCTACCATACATAAATTACTATGAAATTTTTGGCAGAATTTTTTTTTAAACATATCAATCATTTTAAAATGCACAAATTCGCCGCCAGATTTAAAAATTGATAAAAATTTATTATAGTGAATCATCTCAAGAGTTATTTATCTATTAATGTTTATTTTTGTTTTGATTTTTTTTCTATATTTAAAATACACCTACATTTTAAATTTTAAAAGTTTTAAATAAAACAAATATATTATAAATTTATTATTTATGTATACATATGTATGTCTCTATGTAATACATGAAAAAATTTATAAGTAGATCTAGAATTTAGATTAATTATAATCAAACTATAAAAAAACAGCATGGTAAAGATGATGGGTTTATGGTTACTTCTCTTCTTTTAGCTCATTTACAAAGCATTCAAAGAAAGTAAAGTGATCAAAGACATACTTTGAAAAGTTGCTTTAGAATACGGTATTAAAATATCAATTTTCTGTAAAAATAATCATTTAATCATTTAAAAGTAAAAAAAAAATTTTAAAGTTAAAAAGTAAAATTAGTTTTCTTTGTAAAAAAAATTCAAAACAAACAAAACTTTTAAATTATTGAATTTTAATGTAAACATTTTCAAATATCAAACCAAATCAAACTGTTAATGTATTAAATTAACAAATTCCATTCTTCTTTGATTATCAGAAGTCCCTTTTTGTAGTTTGTTAAGTAAGACATAAGAACTAGTGTAATTTGTTTCACCTGTCAAAGTCAAAGCTATCAAATTAAAAAAAGCATAAAGTGATGGACCATCACCAAACGCTTTTAATTAAATTAAATAGACAGAGTATTCTTCAACGGTAATAAACTATTTATTTATTTAGACATAAAAAGTATGTATATTCAACAATAAATTGGTAGATCTAGATATTATAGATGCTAAATAGGCATTACAATTCCTAATATTTTAATTTCTTATAAAGTTCTATATTCTTATATATCTAAAACTTACGTTTCATTAGCTGTATATCTCTTTATATGAAAATTATTAAGTTTAAATTTTAAAATTATCTCAAACTATAACATGGTCGTAAAGAACTAGCTAATATATCAATATTTTATTTACGGTTAGTATTATTTCTTGAAAAATGAAAGTAAAAAAAAATGTAAAAGGAATTGGAATTGGAATCCTACAAATAAATTAAAGTGACACAAGTATTTTTTTTTTTAATGCATTTCTCTTCCCACATAAATGTGGACAGGAAATTACACAGCCTTTCCTGTTCAGGCGTGGCTGTAAATGTCGTAAGGGGGAATAACTCTTACGAAGTGTGTGGGAATATTTTATACGCCCTTACCCACTAGGCCACCGGTTCCCCCTGATATAAGTATACAACTAAATTAAATTTAGACAGTTAAACTAAAAAATTAAAATTCGATTCAGATCGATTAGGTCAGGGGTAAGAATTTATCAGTTTAAGTTGTATATTATATAAAAGAAAAAGCAAACAATAAATCTAATATTAAAAGTATTAAAACTATTCAATGTGATGCATCCATTTAATAAAGTTTCAAGTTCAAATTTGTTTCACATGTCTATACTACCCCACTTCTTCTAATTTTAATTCTTTAATATTTATTATTTGTATAATTATTCAAAATTTTAGAAAAATTTAAATTTCACAAAAATAAATAAATATGTCTTAAATGAAATTATAAATATTGATTTTTATTTTATGTAAATATCGAAACTCGCTGAGAGAATAATAATCAACTGGAAATTTTTGAAGCAATCAATATGTCAAAATTTTTGAAAATAAATAAAAAAAAAACCATTTTAATAAAAATGATTTTAATGCAATAAAAACAAAATAAAATTTCAATTTTTAATTGAAAAATCATCTTAAAAATATGAAAATATGAGATATATAGGTACATAATTTTACAATTAAATTTTTTTGATATTTATGATTATTATATATACGTATATTAAATAAAAAGCATAAGATAATAAAAATAATTATTATACAAATAAATGATTTGAATTATGAACATTCCATTTAAACTTAAATCCACTTAAGATTTCGAAAAATTTCATTTTTTTTTTGTTGGTTTTAAATTTTTTTTAAAAACCGCATATACATACATACATATATATACGAATTTAATACATAATAATTAAATTTAAATAAGTATTTATTTTAATTTAATCCTTTGATAGAAAAAAAAATCTGTAGGCCAAAACGAAAAGGCTAACAACAACACTATTAAAACAATTTTAAATAAATCAAGGTTAATATAAAAACAAAAAAACAACACAAAGTTGCACAATCGATGATAGCAAAAAGAACGGTAGAATAGAAATATTATAAATAGAAGTTGTCAATTTAAAATCAACAAATTGACAAAAAAAACCTGTTTGTGTGATGATTTCAATCAAAAACAACTTTGTAAAAAACAGATGAAGGCAATACACCTGTTTGGGGATTTAAAAATCAAAAGTCTATTAATGAGTATCTTAATACCCGATATATACTCGTATAATACGGATTATTATTCAATTTGTTAAACATAAAGAATTGAATAAAAAATTAATAATTGAAACGATTGACGTTCTTTTTTGGTTTTTTAGTTTCACTTTTAGGTTATTATTTTACTTTGTCAGTTTGTTCAACCAGAGTTTGTTCGACTGTTTAAAAAGTTTTTACATGTTATAAAAATGTTTGAGATAAAGAAAATATATCTAATAAAAAGAGGAAGAGCGCAGAGTTAACTTAAGAATACCCATTCGAACATAATTTATGCAGTAATTATTGATATAATTTAATGATATTTAATAAACTTTGGTCTGACCTCACTTAATTAAGTACCGAGATATATTTATCTATAATTTAAGAGTTTTATGACAGCTACTTAAAACACATTTCACCAAACCAATCTTAATAAAACTTAATCATCTTTTATAAAATTTTAAATGTCTACCTTAATTAAATATCAAAATATGAGAATATAAATTTTGCAATCATATGACAGTTATACAAACTGGTTGCAGACCAACTAAATTTTGCTGTAATGGTTGAAATAAAACTTATCTTCTTTTGACAATAATTTTAAATATTCAGTTTAAAGACATTGAGTTATGCTCGTATAAAAAAAGGAAGTTGTATGGTATGTACTAGAACCCGCCGATCGAATTTGTTCCATTTCAATAGCAAAGGAAACATTTATAGTAAAAAAGAAATGTTGAAAATTTTAGAATCTTAACTTCATTATTTTTTGAGTTATCGTTCCGATAGATGAATGAACGCACATGGGTACATTCAATTACATAAATAATTTTCCCTGACTATCCCGTCTGCTGTAAATGTGACAAAAGTAATGGAAATTTTTATATACTCTTATAGAAATATGTATATTTGTGTCGATGTAAAAGTAGAAGTTATGTAGCCATATCTGTTATGCTTTAATTTAAGTTGTACTGAGGCCGAATTCCGCAACGGTGCAAACTATTTTGGTGCAAATGCAAACTTTTTTAATTTTCACTAACAGTTTACATTTATTTGTACCATTACTTCAATTCCACAAGCGTAAAATGAAATGTTGAATGAATAATAAACAGCGCTGACTATCATTTCAATGCAAAATATAAAATGAAAAAATATATTAAATGTGCACAAAACAATTTAATGTTATAATACTAAACTATATAAACTATATATAACATAACTATATAATTTTCCATTTTTTTTTTTTATAAATAATAAAAATACTGTCTTTCTCGTTTGTATTCTCATTTGCATTTGCACCGACTTGGTGAAAAAACTTTGCACCGTGCAAATGTCAAATTTTTTCATACGCACTCTTGCAGAATTGAAAATCAGTGCAAACTGAAAGAACTGTCAATTCTCATTTGCACCGTTGCGGATCAGGTCTCTGGATACTTTATCAATTTGAAACATCAAAAGAAAAGAAATCACAATTTGAATATGTGCGCATTGAAAAATTCTCGATTTTAAATATAGCTAGAAATTAATTATTTGACATGTAAATAATGCACAATGAACCAAAAAAATTTATATATTTTAATAAAGAATATATATATCAATTAATCAATTTCATGTTAATCTTCATGATAATTTTCAAAAATTTTGTATTTTTAATATTTAAAAATGCCGAAATTTTTTTTTGATATTTAAAAACAAATTTTAAAAATTTAAATTATTTAAATCTTTTGTTATAAATATTTAAAATTGTTTTAAACAAAAATTTGTTTAAATAATACTAAATTTAAATGATAATAATTTAATTAATTTCACTTTTTTTTTTAAAGCTAATTAATTTTGTTAGAATATTTTATTGTATATAAATTATTTAAAAAAATGAAAAATTTTATCTGTTTATTAAATTATATGACAAGTGAAACAATTAATTATTGAATTTAAAAAGAAAACAAAAAATGTTTTTTTTTAAATATAAATTTAATTATAGTGAAAGTATTGAAAAAAAAAAAAATATTTGGTCTTTTTAGGATTAGGTACAATAATAATAATAATAAACAAAATTTTCCTTCTAACCATTTATTTTATCGAATTTTTTTAACAATCAATTAATTATTTTTCTAAATAAACAAATAAAATAAACTATTAACAAATCCAAATAAATAAATAGAAATATTACTTTTAAAAAACCAAATTTCTGGTATATCTCTCAAATTAAATTTTATTTATAAATTAAAGTTCTGCCTTTAGTTTTTTTCTCTTAATTACCTAAAAACAAATTATTTAATTACGAAATACCTTAACCATAATCGATTTTCTATATACTTTAACTTTAAATGATTTACGGTGAGAAGGCATTTTTTTTGCAGGCATTTTAGAAATTTGCAAATATGAGGTTTTTTTTTTTTACTGTTTTTCATTCTTCCTATTAAATTTTTAGTTATTACCGACATTAGGTACAAATATAATACATAAAGTTAAAAATTTAATTAACTAAAATCAAAATGATAACGGATATGCTTATAAATAAAAATAAAAAATTTTAAGATATAAACAATGAAAGTTTATTATTTTAATAAATATAAAATAATATACTGGTCATGCTATTTTATATACGCAGATCAGACATCACAAGAACACACCTAAAAATATTTCAAGGATATAAAACAATAAATTATTTTTATAAAAGCCATTAACTTTAAAAACACAGCAAAACTTCTAAACTTAAATATAGCTGTTTTAATTTTTCTTATTAAAATCCGATATTCCATTAAAAGATTGCTTTTAATCCTATTAATTGAAATCCTTAAGTTTGAAGAACATAAATGATACCAAAAAAAAAAAACATCAAATTAAAATAACAGACATAATTAAAATTAAAACATATTTGTACATAACTTTGGTGAGGCGCTAAATGAGCACACGGCAATTTCACACAAACATAAATAAGCCCGCATACGAAAAATCGAACGCAGTAAAAACCGCACACAGAAAATTCTGCACAAAAATGTATTTCTATTTCAAATTATTATATAGACTTAAAATGGTATCGGTAGAATGAATTTTCAATTGTGTTTCAAAGTCGATTTAATTCAAATAATCGTGGTCGTGCTTAACATCGGGTATAGATTTATTTCAAAATAATAAAATTTTGATTTCAACAAAATTTTTTTTTTATATATCATTTAATATCGATATTCATTTGACGTTCTTATTAAATAAAATTTTAAAGTTATTTGTGACCAGTTTGTTATTGTTTTTAAAATTTTTTTTTTTTTGAAATAGAAAATGAACAAGTTGAATCAATTAATTGAAACTTAATTGACTTATGCGACAATGCGACTTTTTTTTTTGGTTGATTTGGTATCTTATTATTAGAACAACAACCTAAACAGTGAATAATTCACTTCAATAAAATTAGTATATGCATCTGAAAAGAACTAAAATTTTAATATTTCATATTTAATTATACTAATCTACTTTATTTTGATAGTTTTTTCTCTATTATTCTATCATTTTTCAAAATTAACTTCGAAAACTTTTCAAATCATTAAACAAAATAAAAAAAATGTGAAAAAATTGAAACTAAAAAAAAAGGTTTGAACACAAAAAAATGTTTGTTTGAAAAAACTTTCATTTAAAATAAAAATAGTTTAAGTTTAGTTTTAGTTTAGTTTTTAGTTTTAGTTTAAAAACATTTACTTTGAAAAAGATTTCGTTTTTTAATTCTTTAATTTGAATATGGTTTCATTTAGGATCTAAAAAAACTATATGCATAAGTTTTATAAGTTAATGCAGTTGTTTTTATTTTTTATGTAATCTTCATGTAAACTTCTTATGATTAAAAAAATTGGATTGGACATTAAAATATCGAACTGTTTTAAAATTTACAAAAAAATAAAATAAAATCAGTCTCACATAATATATAATAGATAATCTACTTAATTATAAATAATGTTTTAATTATATTTGATTTTTAAGTTATATATTTATAATACATACATATATGTACATAAAATGTGAATTGTAATATATAGACATTGTGGTTTCATTTTTAATATACATAGTATAAATTCAATTTAAAATGGTTTTTTTTTTTATATTTAAAGGTATTGCATGCTTTGATAAATTATGAAAAGAAAATAAATAGATTTTTTTTTTTTTGGCATCATAAATTCTTCCTAAACATTTGATTTGTTTGGCATAAAATGTAATTTTTTTTTTTTTTAATATGTATAAAAATAACATAAAAATATATACAAGGAAATGCTACTAATTACGATTTTTTTTTTTTTTTGCGATTTTATTTTACAAATTTCATTCATTCTTTAATTTTTATGCATTAACATTGAAAATAAAATATCTTTTAAGAGTTTTTTCTTTTTTTAAATCTTTTAAAAAATTTAAAAATCTAAATTTTTTTCTTTTTAATTAACTATTTCTGTATGTTTTTATTGCGTATGGTTTAAATTAAAATATTTTTGAAAAAGATTTTATAGAATTTACAAGATTTTAGGAATGTTGAAAATAGAGAAACATTAAATAAATTTTTATTTTTTCATTCAAAGTATTGCAATAAAATATTCATTATTGTAACGGTACATACAAAATATTTAGGCTTAACTATAGATGAAAACTTGAATTACAATAAACATATAACCGGATTAAAAAAAATTCAATTATCCCGCTAATACGCGCAAAAAAAGAATTGGCCATATTAAGAAAAATATCACTAAATTGATTTACACAGGGCTTATACTCTCAAAAATTCGATGTATGCAGCTGGAGTCAATTTAACAAATTTCATGTGGAGCAAAATATTGGGAAAGTCATAAACTATAAGAGTCCTATTTAATAAAAAATTCACGACTTCCACCCACAAACTATATTCAAGCACAAAACAAATGGATATAAATCAACTTATTTTTGCTGAAAAATGTAAATACGTATATTTCTATAAAATAAGGATTAATATGCCGACATCAAATTTGACCCTTAGAACAAAAGACAATATTCATCAACTACATACGCGAGAGAGACACAACTTTGAAGTACCTAAAGCAAGAACTACAAAACAACTAAAAAGGTGACGTGATTTAAGGCCATTTGACTTAAGACCATTATGGCTTTATGTCTCACTCGAATGACTAACTGTTTCACTCTAATGACTAACTGTCTCACTTTAAAAATGACTCAATTTCTCACTATGACTGTTTCACTCTAAAAACTAATTAAAAAAAATGAATTTTAAGAATAAAGAGTTATAAATAATAAAAAAAAAAAATTGGATGTTGTTTAAAAAACTGATATATGTACATCATAGAAATCCAATTGTCCATCATATAGAATCTTTAGCTTCCCAAAATTAATGACTTATATATATTCAGAAAATATTTAAAATAGGGTATCTACTTAGCTTAATATGCAATATATATATATATATATATGTATACATAGAGTCGATTATGAATATTTATTTATCCAATATTTTGTCAAGGGAAGTAAAAGAAATTAAAAAAAAACTGAATAATGTGCATTATTAAAAATCTTAAGTCAAGTGAAAGTTTTCTAATGTTATTAACGTATGATATTAAAGATTTAAACAATTTGCTTTTATAAATTTTTATAACAAAGCGATTTAAAACGAAATGAATGGCCTGTACATGCTTAAATTCTTCTAATATGGTGAATAATTACGTTTATTTAAAAATGTTTTAATCGAATTAGGAGTATATAGTAGAGAATGGAGATACAGATTTAGTTTCTAATTGGTTTTAATATGCAATTATATATATATATATATATATATATATATATATATATATATTAATTAATAAAACATTCAAATAATAATGTATATAAATGTATATATAAATATAGATAATATATATTGTTTTTTCTTTTTATTATATATTACTATATACATTATATAAAGGGAAAAATTTGGCAATAAAACTTTATATAACATGTGTTGTTAAAATTTAACGGAATTTATGTTGATTTGGTAAATATGTTTATAGAAGTACATATTATATATAGATCTGTATTTTTTCTATTATTATAAAATAATAAAATACGAATGTATATATGTATGTATTAAACATAAATTTTATAATATATAAAAACAGGATTTTAAATAAAAGAATTTTAATTATATACCTACATTATATTTTTAAATAATCTGATTTATATATTTTTTTATTATATACTAGTTAATTATAGTACCTACCTACTTTTAATGAATAAATGACATTAGTATATTTTAAAATAAAATATTTTTTGTTGTTTATTATTTATGTATATTATATAGTATTTATATTATGTATATTTATGTACAGAAAGAAGGAAAAAAGAATTACGTTCAAATTGCTTCTTTTGTAATACACATACAACCAAAAACATAATTAATTATATTGTCCAACTATTGGTACTATAAAGCTTGATTTCCATATGCGAGAATTCCCCGCCGGTGCGGGACAATTTTTCATTTTTCTATACAAGAAATTTTTTCCCCAAAAGTTTTTAGCCGAGAGTTGAATTAACTTCAACTTTTTTCCCTTGGCCCGCGGGGATTTTTACATATACATTGAAAAAAAAAACATTTTAGTATTTTGACTGGTTTTAACAAACGTCAATAAATTGTTTTGTTTTTTGTTTTGAAATTTTTTATGGCAAAATCTAAATTTAAAATTGTTTAAAATTTATTTATTGTGTCAATTTATTTACTTATAAATTAATTTTATATATAAATAAAATGTTTTTAATAACTTTTAAATTTTGAATTAATTGTCTTTTCTTTTGATGACAATATTTTTTGACAATTAATAAAAAGACATACACATTCAAACGAAACCTCGAATATCGAAATCAGTCAAGAGAATTTTTATAAAAATTGATCCGCACCCGCGCTAAATTCTCGTATATTTAAACCAAGTTTAAGAGACTAATTTGAAATGTGACCGTAACTAGTTTCAGGAATTACATACTCAAAACGTCACAACTTTCGTTAACTTTAAACTAACTTTAAGTAAAGACTACTACAATAATTAATTAATACATTAATTTTTACATATATTTCACACAACAAAATTTGTTTTGCTGAGCTAACTCGTCAGTAAAACTGTAAAAAACTGAGCTAACTCGTCAGTAATCACTAGAGTTTAGATCCGTAGTTCATCTACAAAATTTAGGACAATTTATTCGACAAGATCTGGTGATAAGTTTCCTTAGATTAATGCCACGATGATATCACCCCGAACGAAAAAGCACTAAAAATTTCTCAGATCCATGTCAAAAAAATCATCTAAATCTTTGAACAAGAAACTACCCAGATATTTTTATATTTTTATAACAATACCTAATTACATATGCGATATAACTTTATTTTCACATCATTTCAAAATAATTCACAATAATTTAAATACATATTTAATATTGAACGTATATTAGGCCGAAAATGAAGTATAATGCACGCATTTGGGCTGCAGGCCCTGAAACAGTACCTCCCGTTTGTCGAACCATATTCCATCGTATGTGTTCCCGAAAGTTGGTAATTCATATGTGTACGATTTACTTAAGTTTAAGAAGAACATTAACATCTTTCTTCAAAATGTCCCTCCAAATTTCTCTACCTATCCCCCATAATCCAAATTCCCTAATTCCAATTTCCTCAATTATCCTTCCCACATCCCTATCCACAAAAACAAACTGTACATTTGTATTAAAGGTTCTGTCCTAAAGTTTGGTTTTAAAAGGGGGTGGTTTTGATTGGTTAAAGTCCAACACTACCCCGAGGAAGCACGTGCAGTTCCTCTTGGTGACTTTCGAGGTTTCCACCAACCCTCGTAAAAAAAAGAAAAAAATATTAATTCAAAACTATATAATTTTTATTTTAAAATTTATTAATCTATAAGTAATACTCATATCATGTTAAATTTGTGTGTCTGTGATCAAGAAAATATGTAATTGAACTAGCGTTTGAGCTATATACTTAGGTTTATTTTGGCCTAAAAAGCTCAATAATTATGCTAAATGGCTTATTGTGCTAAAACAGAATTAAAAGTTATTATTGACAGTAAAAATGACTTATAAAAGTAAGACAAACAATGCTATAGTAATAAAATTCTGTATATTAATCATAATTTATATTTAATTCTTCATATCTAAATTCTAAACCAATTCACAACGTACAATTTCGTGTAATAAACGCGAAGGCTGTGTTGAATTGTATGATATAAATAGTTTAAATAATTACATAATTTTCAAAATTTAATTCGTTTTTATTAATATATATGAAGATAAAAATGATATAAAATAAACCAAAACTGGTAAAAGTAAATTTCAAATTCAAGAAATAGAAATAAATAGAAAGTTATAATTTTAGATAAACTTTAATAAATAATAATAAACAAATTATTGAAATAACTGAGAGATTTTTTTTTTGTTAAATATTAAGTATTCAACCGTTTTTGTTTTTAAATATTTACCTTTAATGAATCACTCTGTTGGGCCATGTCTATAGGAGGCCTTATTGTTGTAATTGTACCACAGCAAGCCATTTTAAATAGTAATTTGTTTTTATTTGAAATTTATTCACAAATTAATATGGTAGGCGGTAGTGCATATATAATACAATCTTTTTTTTTGTTTCAAAATCCACTTTTTTTTTTCTTTAATTAATTTAAAATTATAATAATTTTATTTTTAATTAAAGAAACGTCAATATGAACACCACTTTTGTCACACTTCTTCAACCAATAATTTTTCCATATTGTTTTTTTTTGTTTTTTACGTTATTTTTCTTATTTTTTCTACAATTTCATACTTTTTAATTTTTTTTTATATTTTTAGAACAAGGAAAATCTAGAAATTTTCAAATTTATATCAAATATAGAAGGATATATTAAAAAAAAAAAAAAAAAAAAACAATCAAAACATATTTTTCTTCTTATTTAACCCTAATGTACTTATAAAAATATGTGCGTGTATGTTATAAGAAACAACTGCTTCAATTATTTTAAAATAAATAATTAAATTATGAAATTATATTGTTATTGTTATTTAATAAATATCATCATTTACAAAATTCATTTACGTTTTTGAATTTATTTAAGGTAAAATATTTGAAAAAATTAATACACGTTTTACTAAACTAACTTTTTACTAAACTAAACTAAAGGTATAATGAAACTTAGCCAGTATCATAATAATAATACTTTACCTATTAAAAAAAATAAAGCTAGGCTAAGTTTTGAAAATGATCTAAAAATAGCTGAAATCGGAAACATCATTCGCACATCTGATGTAAAAGCAACCATATATACGTTTAGAATCAGCCATTACTTGATTATAGGTTGTCTGCGCTTAAAATTATACTGTTAGAGCAACTGATTCGCAAATGATGTTTACGATTTGAGCTAATTTTATTCTTGACATGTCATATATCTACAAATTAGTATACATATTTATATTTTAAATATCTTACAATTCCAATTTTAGATGACAGTAAAGTTTAGTTTGACAGTTTTCTCTTTTCTAGGATTGTATGTATACAATGTTTTTAAATGTTATCTAAAATTTTACTACATAAAATATATTTAACAAGCCTATCATCTTAATTTAAAAAAAAAGAGAATTTATATCGGTTTATAAAAGAATAAGTATGAAAAAAATCATTTTAATTTTTTCATCGCACGTATAAATTAATTATATTACCCAGGAAAAAAGACGTAAGTCGAATAAAAAACTCCTTATTTTATATTTAAAAAAATAACTAAAAAGAGATTTCTGCCAAAAAAAATTACATATTTATACAAAATTATTTGATATTTAAGAATTAACAAAATTAGGTACAATTTGAATCTGATCTAATTGGTTAACATGCCATCCTGGAGAGATAAATGTAAAAAAAATATCTAAATAGAATAAAATATTGAATTTCGTGTTAATTTTTGTTATTATTACTTTTAATAATTTTAATATATAATATAACCTTACAAAGGATTAGCTCTACTCCGGAGTCATCAAAATACTAATTTTTTTTTTAAATTTAGGAATGATTTAAGATTTGTAAACTGATTGATTGCGTTAGAAAAACATAATGCATAAGATAATTTGAAGCGAAAATTAAATAAATATGTTTTGTTAGGATGTAACCGTATTTTTTTTTTAAGGCCGGCAATTTACGATCTGCGCCCTTGATAAGATTTTATTCTATATAGTTAACCACCTAAGAGTTAATTATAAAAAAAAAAATTGTTTTTGATGATACATACTTTTAATTTTTTTTATTATTTATCAACAAAAAGTTTATTTAGAGGTAACATTATCAATAAAAAAAAAATAAATAAAATTATTAATAAAATTTATTTGGATGTTTTTATTATTGTTGTTTTTCTTTTTTTTTCAACGGTACATTTAACTGAACTACATAACGAATTTTTAAAAAAATATATATAAATATAATATCATTGATTCATTGCTCTTTTAAAAATGAAAATACATATTTTATTTTTTATTATTGTGATTTTTTTTTTATTTTATCTGTAGGTCACAACTACATATCTATCAAAAAACAAAAGAAGACAAAATAACCAAAATAAAATGAAAAAAAAAACATTTTCCACAATTTTATACGTTTGTTTGCTTTACTCAAAGTCATGGTCAAAAAAATTTCAGTTTTGAAAATATGCTTAATTTTTCTGTTGTTACTTTTAAAATTAGAAAAAATCTTTTTTTTTTTTAAATATAAATAGCAAAAAAAAAGAAAATTTTATTTTTTATAAAATAAAAAAAGCAAAAAAAAGTAATAAACATATAATAAACTTTTATGTTTGCTGTTTTTAAGAATTATTTTTGTCATTAAATTTTATAGGACTTTTTTTTTATGAAAGGAAACGTCAACACTTTTTTAGTAAATTTGACAATAATTGTTAGGTGAAGGTTAACTAACGTAACAAAATATTAATGATTTTTTTTTAGAACAAATGTATGATGTATGTACAGTATGCATAATGTATAAATATAACATATTTTAATATATGGATTTCATGTTTTTTTATTGAAGTGTATCTTTTTATCTAACTCTGTGTATGTGTATCTATAAAAAACTAACGGTACATACTTCGTTGCATTTTTGATTTATATGAAATTTTTCTATCAAAAATTTTCTTAAATTTTAGCTTATGTCTGGGAAACAGTAAGACTTAGAGAAAAAGTTACTTAGCACACAATTATGATAGCTTATCAAGGATTCCAAATTTTATAGAATAATACTTTAAAAAAAAAAATTTTTTTTTTAATTTAAAAAGTTCATATTTTATTTACTTTAATTAAAAAAGTAATTACCCCAAAACAATAAGTTCTTCAGCATATGAAAGCTTAAAGAATTAGCTTTCAAGCAAAATTAAGTTAACTTCTGTAAAGTATGTTGTTAAAGTGCTATTTAGCAATTAATAATGTAAAACAAAAAAACATAAAAGTCCCAATATCTCGAAAAGGACTAATAAAAATTTAAAAGTTTAAAAACTATTTTCATTACCTATAATTAAAGTTTAAACTAAATAAGTTTCTGTTACAAAACTTCTATTTCAATCAATTTTATGGAAGAACTTTTTTGTATAGCATCTTGCGTTTGAGAACTTCTAATGCCGAAAATCACAAAAAACCCAGCTTTTCAACTTATATAACTTATAAACGACAAATGTTATATTCATAAAGTTTTTTTTTTGGCAAATGGGTATTTATAAACTATGCCTATATATATATATATTTTTTTTAAGAGATTAAATTTAAATTAACTATAACATTTTTGAAAATGTACACCTTTAAAACCCTTTAATTTATATATGTTGACTTTATTCAAATAAAAGTATATGTATATAATTTTATCATTATTTTCTGACCATATTTTTATACAGAATGATGGATAGATTGACTATATTAGATACTTAAATAAATTTAAATATTTTTTTTTTTAAAAGTAAAAGAAAAAATAATTAAAATCTTCAAAGAAAATTGAAAAATAAACAAATTAATATATACTTATTATATAAATTTACCTTTAAAAAATAAAAAAAATAAAAAGAATGAAACGAAAATTTTTATTTTAAATTTTTCTAATAGATCACCTGTTGATTATATTGATATTTTAAATAGGGAGAAAATTTTTATAAAAAAAAAATAAATATGAAAATTAAGATTTTTTATTATAATTTTTTTTTTTTAATTAATTAAAATAAAATAAAAAAATCTTGTATTAAAAATAATTAAATTGAAATTTAGAAATGTTTTCGTTAAATAAAAATTAATAATGAAAATTTTAATGTTTATATACTTAACTAAAACACATTGAAAATTAATTAATTCTTTTCTATAATTAACTAAAATTTAAATCCTTTTTTCAATATCAAATTTAATAAATTTAAATTTAAAAATCTTGTGAAGGCATTTCATAAAATTTAAAAGGTTTAAACTATACATAATATAATGCCTTTCCGTTTCCGTTTCCCTTTTTTTTTTTAGTTTTTTTTTGTTGTTTTTTGCAGGAAGTTATGACTGATTTATTAATTTTAGAATATATAGCAATCATTTAAAGGGAGAAAAAAAAAATAGATTTTATTCATTAATTTTTCTAAATTTTCCCATTAAAATTTATAAAATTGAAAGCTAAATGAATTTTCCAATTAAAAATCTGTTATTAATGGATATTTTTTTTTTTTTTTGTATGTATATTTATAAATCCATATACATATATATAATAAAAATTCAATTGAATCTATAGAATTTTAAAATATTTAAAATTTAATTAAATTTTTTTAATCATTTTTGTTACGCAGTTATTTTTATTTGTTCTTATATAATTCTTATAGTATATATAGAAAGAAAATTACTTAAACGATTAACTATATAACTATTCCATCCTGCTTTATTTTATAATTCAAAATTTATGGTATAGAAATAATTTTTTACATTTTATAGTGCATCTATCTATATATATTTCAAATTTATTTATTAAATTATAGATTAAATTATTTTACATTGTTATTGTTATATTATTTATAAACATTACATAAAAATTACATCCGTTTTGATACAAAACAAAAACGCATATAAATTAATTTTAAAAACCTTGATTTTAAATAAATTTAAAAGGTATTTTTGTACGTAAATCATTTAATATAATTAAATGTAAAAAAAAAAAAAAAAATTTATATACATTGTAAATAAATTGGATTATTATTAAAAAAATACAGTGGAAGACATTTTACGCAAAGGATTTGCATTATATATCGTTATATATTATGTTTCTTTATCACAATGTATATGTAATAAAAAAAAAATTTTTTTATTTCTGAAATTCTTTTTTTTTGTTTTTAAAATTTACTTGTTATAATATTACAAAATATTGTTATTATAAAGATACGATGAAAAAATCTATTGAAATGATTGTTTTTATGGAAGAAATGTTATGTTTTTCCAAAAATCGCATATAATTAAATAATTTTAAATTTTGAACAAAACACCAATCCTTTAAAAGTATTTAATCAAATAAAACAGATTCGACTGTATAAATTGCACATACATACATAATAAAAAAAAAAATTGTTTAAAAATTAAATGAATAATGCACATAATAATGCGTAACTGCAAAAAAAAAAAAAAAAAAAACATAAAAATATAAAATAAAGTAATTTAACAAATAAAAAATTATTTTCGGCCAAATTTCTGTCAAGAAAATAAATTTTCATTGTCATATTAATTATTTTATAATATTAATTTTCCTATAGAAGTTTTTCTCAGTTTCCTGAATTTTTTTTTTTTTTCTTTATGTTTTTGTTCATTTTCACCACAAAAAATCCTTGAATAAAATTTTTTGCAAATTTTTTTTTTTTGTAAAATAATATTGTGCCTGTCTATTATCTAAAAATGTTAAAATACCAATTTATATTGGGGATTGAAAATTTGGTTCTTTAAAGTCTGTTTAAAAATGAAAATTTATAAATTGTCAATTGTCAATTGTCAATTGTCAATTTAAAAAAAAAAAGCTTAATATACAAAAAAAAAAAAAATAAATTTTATAATATTAACATTTCTTATGAATTATTTTGTAATAAAAATAATTTTCTTTGTTATTATTTGAAGATATTTTGTATATGTATAATTGATGTAAGTCCAAAAAATAATAATTTCGAAAAAAATCAACTACTAGAAAATTTATAAATGTTTTGAATTTAAGCCGCAAAATGCTAAGTTTCAAGTTCTCAATGTATTTGAAAGTAAATTCATGTTAATAGATGTATATTTAATTATGATTAGAAACCAAAAGAACAATAATAATATATTGTCATCTACTTGAAATTTAAAACAATTAAAAAGGAAACGTTTTTTATCTTCAACTTCTTTTCATACCCTTGTTACATTTAACTAGAATTAAGTAGAGAATTTTTCACGTAATCAAAACAACACTCAAACGCAAATAAATATCCTTTAGATCCTTTAGATTTTGTCGATGATATAAAAAATAAATATACATATTATACATATATATATATATTAGAGATACCGAACAAATAATTATGGTTTATTCATAACTAATAAATAGTATTATCTAAAATTAAATATATGATATATATATATATATATGTAATTAATATTTGTATTTGTATACGTATTTATACTATTTGTAATACGTATATAATATATACGTATTTTTAAAGCCAGATTTAATATTTTTATTATATTGAACATTAGTACTAAGCTCCTCTTGTAATGCCTAAAACAATATGTTTTTTTTTCTTAAACAGCAGCTGTTAAGTTTTCTATTTTTCGAAAGAGTAATTTTTTATTTATTCTTTATTGTTACGACAAAATAGATTTGGGAAAATATTATTATTCCAAATGAAATGTCGGTATTCACAAATATTAATATTAGTGATTTGATATATTGAAAATATTGATAAAAAAAATGAATACATCGACAAATATAGAAAAATATTATAACTCTAATTATAATTCCGACTTATTAAATATTTGGATTTAGAACATTTTCAGTATATGAGCACCATTTTTGATTATATTTTTTATATTCACTTAATTTTTTTTTTTTTTTATAAGACTATTTTATTAATTTAAAAATTTTTTTTCGAAGGCTGAAAAACTGATCATTTTCATTTTATATACCGTTTATTATTTATATATAAACATATAGATAATATTTAAAATATATGTGTATCATATCATATAGAAAATGTTATTATGTGTAGACCTTGTATCTTTGCCAAATCAAAGTTTTTATTTTTTCTATTATTCTTTTTGCTATTTTTTATTTTATTAAGAATTTTTTTTTTTTGTTTTGTTTTAATATTACAGAAAATTTAACAAAAAAAAAAAAAAAATAAATAAAGATTAAGTTAAGCCTTGAGATCTTTTATTTATTAAGTAACAATAACAATAATAAAATAAATTTATTTTTAATATATAAATTTATTTTTAAGTTTAAATATTTTTAATTCCTTAAATTGAAATTTCTTTAGTAAATTATTATAAAAATTTTATATTTTTATTTATTCGTAATCTCGACAAATTGTGAGAAAAATGTCATTAACTAAATAGTGAAAATCATAATAAAGTTAAATTTTTTTTTGTTTTCAAATTTGTTTAAAAATTATCACTTATTTAATTTTTTTTTTACGTAATAATTCGTAAAAAAAAAAAAAAATTAAACACTTTTTAATTATTTACCACTCTCTCTTTATAGTTAAAAATTAAAAATTTTCCGTAGGCTTTTCTTTTTTAACCGAATGATTTTTCCGACCGTTTCCTTTTTTTTTTGTTTGTAGTTATATTTTGTTTTATAATTTTACAAAATTAACCGAATTGGTTTAAAGATCGACCGCAACTGAAAAGAATTTTCAGCTAAGAGAAGAGAATCTATACACACACTTAAAGTCAAAAAAAAAAAAAAAAAAAAATTGATCATCGAGAAAAATTTGATTTTTCTTTTGTTATTTTTTCATTTTATAAATATGTATTTTTGTTTTTATCTTTTGGGTTTTTTTTTTTTTTTTTTAGTTTTCTATTCATCCATTAAGTATAACTAGAGAAATAAAATGAAATTTTAAACATTAAATAAACCCTTATTTTTGATTTTAGTGAGGACATTAAATAAAATTATTTGTGGGGTGGAATAAAATTTGTAAAATAGAAGGAAATATTACCTATATAATGGAGCTTTTTTGAATTGGAATGGATTAAACAAATTTTATTCTAGTTGTTTTGAGTTGGATTAAACATATTTATATATTAAAGATGAATTTACCTAAAATATTCCGAACCTTCACGGTAAGAAAGAGTAATAAAATAATAGGAATAGTAAGAAAATTAGTGATGGAATTAAGCCAATTGCAATCGATCAAAATAAGGGGGAAAAAATAAAAAAGCTCCTCAAGCAACTGATATAGTATTTTACATAAGGACTGCTTGAAATTGTTATATTAATAAATTTAAAAAAATAAAAATGATTAAACTATCATCAATTATTTTTTATTTTTAAAATCACAGTCGTGACCATTATTTTGTATTAACAAAAAATAATATATTTTATTTAAATATTTTTTTATTTATTAATTTATTCCATAGTAAATTAAAATTATAAATTTTTACTCAAAATTTCTTTTCCGAAAAAATTTAATACATTCGATATTATTTTCTTATATTATGTATCTTCCGAATATAATATAAAATAATCTTTTAATTTCTTTTCTGCATGTGTTGGCTGCACTTAAAATGTTTAAAAGGTTGTTTTATTGAAATACAAATTTTTATATGTTATTAGAAATTTATAATCTAAATAATATATTATTTTAGATTTTCTTTCTATTGCCAATTCAAGACTGAATGTACTTCGACATCTCATTTTCATTTTAAATATACTTAAAGTAAACTAATTAAAATTATTTTATTGAATTTGAATTGGCCGAAACTTATAATTTGTTTAAAATATAAAAGAACTTCTTTATGGTTTTGAGATTATTTTGATACTTTTTAAAAATACAATATTATACATCAATTTAAAAAAATACACAGAATTTTTAATATATCTTATAGTTTTTATATAAGTTGATTCAAAATTCCGAATTTTGATGATTTTTAATTAAGTCAAATACTTTAACTATCTATCTACATAAATCCGTTTTTTTTTTGTTTACAGTGGAACTTCTCTAAGCTATTATTGTAGCTTCAAAAAAAATTGAGTTCCCCTTGCAGTGATATTAATTTTTGACAGTTGTTTGTAAACATATGTACACCAAAAAATACGTTGTTGTTTCTTCATTTTATGAATTATAAGCACATACTGAATCACTGAACTATGGGAAATTTCGTGCTAAGTTTGATTGTTTTTAAATAATATTAAGATTGATTAAGATCTTTTTTATATTACATATATGTATATCCTTCTTATACTAGGTGATGCTTTTTTAGCAAAGAAAAACTTTATCTCTTAGTTTTACTCTGTCCGTTCATATGTCTGTTTCAAAACTGTACAGCGTTTGAGATGGAATAAATCTCAAAGCAAGTTTCCGTATTTACATGTTTTACACGAAAATAGAACAACTATGTAGCCCCACTCATTTTTGAGCCCCACTCATTTTTATTGATCATTGATCAAACCAAAATGGAAGCAGCATAAACGCTAAAGTTATAGATATTTAAAGTTTAGAAAGGGGCAGGTTAATATATATATACTTATAACTTTAAGTTGAAGAAGGTTCCAAAGTTAAGAAAAATTTACTAATTTTAGACAACTGTCAAACCATTTTCTTAATAATATAGAATTTAATAAAACATGAAAAAAATACTTTTAATTTTCTATACTTTTTCTTTAATTTTCTATACTTTTTTCTTATAATTTCACAGAAAAAAAAATGATTAGAAAAAGAGCAATTAATTTCTAAAAATAAATTAAATTATTAAAATGTTGCCTTTCTTTTTCATTCTACTTAAACCCATTTTATTTGAATTATTAGCAAAATAAAGTTCATCTTATTACAATAAAGTTATGATATTTTTGAAACTTTTCAGAGGTTTTCTTTATCTTTCAATTTTTTGAATGAAAATATTTAAAACAAAAAAAAACCAATAATATTAAATTTTTGTTTTTTTGTTTTTCCTTTTACACATAATATCGATTTTTGTTTTTGGCTTCCTTTCATTTAAAAGTTTTAGCCAGTGTCAAAAAAATAATAATAATAGTCTAGATATTTATTAAAAAGGGTAAATATACTATTAAACAATTCTTATTAATAATCAGCTCATATCTAATAAAAAAAAAAAAGTTGTACTTGATAGTTATTTAAGTAATAAGAAATAAAACAAGGTAGAATGTAAACCAACGGTTTTTAAAAGCGCACATTTCCAAAACTCAATACAAACTGTTTAGAAGTGTGACTTACACAAAAATTTGAAAATTTCATGTAATAAGAAAAAATGTGAAAATAGGACATTTTTGAAATTTTGAGGGGCCGTAATTCCGGAATCCTATATAACTAAGAAAAGCCGTTAACACACGTAAAATATATTATTGAAGCTTTAATTTTCATGTCTTGCCGAAGAAAAATTTTTACAGGTGCCTAAGTTACAGGTGTCTAAAAAGCGCACATTTCCAAAACTCAATACAAACTGTTTAGAAGTGTGACTTACACAAAAATTTGAAAATTTCATGTAATAAGAAAAAATGTGAAAATATGACATTTTTGAAATTTTGAGGGGCCGTAATTCCGGAATCCTATATAACTAAGAAAAGCCGTTAACACACGTGAAATATATTATTGAAGCTTTAATTTTCATGTCTTGCCGAAGAAAAATTTTTACAGGTGCCTAAGTTACAGGTGTCTAAAAATAGCAAATTTTCAATTTTTAGGCGTAATAACTCTTAAAGAGGGGGTGTCACCAAAAAATTAAAAATATATTATTGTAGCTTTAATTTTTACATCTTGCAGAAGTAAAATATGTACAGGTTCCTAAGTTACAGGTGTTTAAAAATAGCAAATTTTCAATTTTTAAGCCCTAATAGCTCATAAACAGGGGTTGGTCCAAAAAAATTTTCTGAGCAAACTTATACTAATTCTAAAAGTTCTTTCTTGCCTCAAAATTTCAAGCTTCTATCTAGAAGCGTGCCGGAGTTATGAAAGTAGAAAAATCATGCAAAATTTGGTTTTCACATAACGGTACATTTAAATACTAAATTTAAAAAAATTGTATAATTTTGATATTAATTTACAAAGATAAAAGAAATACCTGTCGAATGACGTTTTCAGATTGAAAAAATCTTAAGCAGAACATAAGATACATGCATTTAAAAATAGGGCTTTTTCAAAGTTTGAGGGGCTGTAGCTCCGTAACGGGGGGGCTACATGAAAAAGTTGTTCCACAAAATTATTTTTTTTATGAGACCTACCTATGGTTAAAATAGTTTTTATGGTTTTTCTCTATCTCTCTATTTTCTCTATGGTTAATGGTTTTTCTCTATCCTTAACGGTGTAGAAGTTTTGTAAACAGAGTGAAACTAATAAGCACATTTTTTCAAAATTTTTTTGGAAATGTGGTAAAAACAAAAAGTATTAATAAGTTTTTTTTAAAAGAAAAGGTAATTTTTTAATATTTAAAGTTAATAATATGTAAAAACAGCTCACATCCGAAAGAAAAACTGTCCAACTTTGTTTGAACTTTTTTGAATTTAATTCAATAAACGTAAATCGGATCATTTTTAATTTTAAAGATTTTGATTGCTATATATATAACATCTATATAGCATATATAAATAGTGAAAAGCTTTTAATAAATTTGCAAACTTATAGTAAAATAATGACTATGGTTTTAATCAAAAATGATATCAGCAAATGTAATCTGTTTAGTAATTAAAATAATAAATGATTAAAGGTAATGGTAATGTGTCAACATTGGCTCAAAAATATAAAACAGAGCTTGAACTCCACTTTTTCAAACTCCAAGAAAATAATTTCATATGACATTAAAATGAACTCTAAAATCATACACAGAGATTAGAGATCTTAACAAACAATACAAGACAAAAGAAAACAATTTTTTGAAAATATGAACAATTTAAAAATTAAAATTGAACAATAAACTTTTTAAAATCAAAGAATATTTTATGCTTTAATTTGTATTGTTTCTTTCATCCTGTTTTAATAACATTATCATATTTGTAAAAATTAAATTTCACAACCAACAAAAAAAAAAAAATCATCACAAAAATAAAGGAAAATTATTTTAAATTATTGACAAATTAAAATTAAAGAACTGTAAAAAATTTCCCTTTTATCATTATGTATGAAGTCATCAAAATGTATATGTAATGTATATAATGGTTTTTATTGTTGGTGGAAATTATTTTAACAATTTGATAATCTATTTACTCATCATCAAAATGTTATATATATATATAATACATATGTCTGTTGTACATATAAAATATTTATATGTTCATATATAAAATTAAGATGTATGTAGATATGTATTGCTAAATAAATGATTTTGCTGTAAATCTTTAACCTGTGTTTTGTTTTTTTATTTAATTGAAAAAGAAAACAAATGACAACAATTTAATAATAAACAAAAAATAAATAATTAAAAAAAAAAAATAGAAAATATACTTATACATATAGATATATACATATATACATATATACCTAAATATTTTATTTATAAAATTTAGTCATTATAGAGAAAAATAAACAATTTAAAATGAAATTGTGCAGTAGTCAGCAGACAATTAAAACATATATAGATATACATATATATCATTTGATTCAGTTATTTTTTAATTTGGTTCAGATCAAAGTTCAAAAAAATAAAATTAAAAAGTTGCAAAATAAATTCCTTTTTAAATACATTTTCAAAAATATATATATATGCTTATTAGTTTTACTGTAACAGTTCGTCTGTCCATCTTTAAGTATTAGACATATCCTTTATAAAAAAAAATTAATTTTATGGAAGAATTTTTTTTTTTTAACACTATTACAGTGGTTCAACCCTTTAAATTCATAAAAACGCAAATTTTCAAATGTTTAGTTGCATATATTTTAAAGTCTATTGAATATTTTTTCTAATAAATCAAACGAAACCCATTTTTTAAACTTTAAATTATTGTAAAAATTAGGCATATATGTAAAAATTTTACTTTTTGAAATTTGCTATTTAAATTTTTTGTTAATGAAAACAAAATTTTTTAAAATTCATGTCTATTAAGGTTTCAAAAATGAAAATTCCCTAATTTTATACAACTAACACCTGAATACATAGGCAAATATTTTTAATTCAAGATGTATTAGCAAAAAAACTCAAGGAAATTACTTTTACATGTCCCTTTTCTGAGCTATATTGGATTTCCTTAACATTGAAGTACCTCTTCGTTTTCGCAAAAAGAAAATCATAAAAAAAAATTCTAAAAAAAATAAAAATTTTGATTGAAAAATATATATAAAATTACAAATTATCGTTTTGAAAATGTGGGCTTTTAAAACTCCTGTATTTTATATACTGACTTGTTTTATAAATAATCACAATTAATTTTCTAGCTAGACAATTAGACAAAAATTATGTACATAAACACACATGCATATATAATCATTGTATTTATTTTGATTTTATTTTTATTTTTGTCTTTAATATCATTTGTATTTATTTTAATTTAATTTAAAAAGTTGATCTATATGATTAATTAAAACTTACACCTTAAATTTTAAAAATAAAATTATTTATTATTATTTTAATATTATTGATCAGAAACAACATAATAAAAATGAAAATAATTCATTTAGACGGTTTATATTTGAGCTCCATCGAAGAGATGCTAAAAGTCGTATAATTGCGGAATCGAAGCTAAATATCGTATAATTGGTAAGATAGGTAAGGATAGAATTAATAGGTATAAGTAAATTTAGGATTATGACTATAATAAAATAAAGCGGGATTTTAAAGAATGTTAAAACTTTTTACACATTCCGTGATTGTTCAAACTTTTGTCTAGATCACATTTTATTATACCCTACACATTAAGTATAGGGTATATTAACTTTGGTATGGTGTTTGTAACCACCAAAAGCGAGTTAGGTATAGACATGTATATATATTCTGAATCAGGATCACCGCCTGAGTCGATTTAGCGATGTCCGTCCGTCCGTACGCACGATAACTCAAAAAATAATGATGCTATCTTGATGAAATTTATACTGTAGGTTAACAATGACTAAGGTAAGGCGGGGATTGTAAATGGGCGAAATCGGACCATGCGTTCGAGTACCTCCCATACAACTCTCAAAAACGAATACGCATATCTTCGAAATTAATAAAGATAGAAACTTAAAATTTTGTACGAGGGTATATTTTTCTGAATCCCTGATATCCCTAAAATTTGAGATGAATTGGAGTGGAGTGGTTCGGGTACCCCCCATACAAATCCCAAAACCGAACAAGCGTATATTCGAAATTAATAAAGATAGAAACTTCAAATTTGATACTAGGGTGTTGTTTCCTGAATCCCTGATTTGTCCAAAATTTGAGATGAATTGGAGGAGCTGTTCGGGTACCTCCCATACAACTCCCAAAACCAAACAAGCATATCTTCGAAATTAATAAAGATAGGAACATCAAATTTGATACGAGGGTGCTGTTTTCTAAATCCCTGATTTGCCTAAAATTTGAGATGAATTGCAATGGTCGTTCGGGTACCTCCCATACAACTCCCAAAACCGAACAAGCATATCTTCGAAATTAATAAAGATAGAAACTTCAAGTTTGGTACTAGGGTGTTGTTTCCTGAATCCCTGATTTGTCCAAAATTTAAGATGAATTAGAATGGTTGTTCGGGTAATAAATATATAAAATTGAAATTTGATATAAGAATGTTCTACCCTGTTGATGTCTCTAAAATTTGAGATGAATTGGGGTGGTGGTCCGCGTGTCTCCACACACTTCCCAAGATCTAACAAGCATATTTTCGAATTTAATAAAGATAGAAATCTGAAATTTTATACAAAGGTTGTAAAAGCATTTATTTTTTTAGCTTAGTTATATTAAATACCTAACTAAAATAACTTATGGATTTTTAATTTAATTTGAATTTTTTAGGTGTAGGGTATAAATAAGTCGGTTGCATCGACTTACTGTTACTTTTACTTGTTTTAATTTAAAAAATTACAATTAATGTTACCTATATATTAATAAACGTATCAAAATGAGCTCTACATTTAATATAAAATGTTGATTCAGTTTTTGTTTATACATATATATAAATAATTCTGTATTAAGTATATACTGCTATGTACTAATATTTATTAATTTCAATATATTTATGATCCCTTTTTTATACTTGTATGATTTATGGCTATATGACTATTTTACCGATTATTCATTTATATTGGAAAAATTAATTATTTTTAACTCTATATGGTTGTAATTACTGATATTTTTCATTACTTTTCTGTTTCTCTACTTTTCATATTCATACATAATCTGTGATTTGCCAGTACCCGGTTTACAAATTTCTTTTTTTTTTTTTAAATTATATCAAACTAGTTCGCAAATTTAATTAATTTTTAAAACAATAAAATCTTCCTTTTATTCATTAAATTAATTTATAAATATATGAATCTTTTTTATAACTTTTAGATGTAATTTTTTTAATTTGCAATAACAATCCATACCTTATACTCTAATAAATCTGTAAAGCAAATGAAAATATTTCCAAATTTAATTTAAATTTTTAATACCTATTAATAAAAATATTAATCAGTTTAATAGATATTTCATCAAAAAAAAATTATTAATATTATTTTAATAAAAAAAAAAAAAATTATTAACAAAATATTTAAAATATGAAAAAAAACTCGCTTTTCAATCATTTGGCATATTTTATTCTTTAAAATTTTATAAAGTGGTGAGCATAATAATTTGTACAGTAAATTTTTTTAAAATTTTATGTTTCTTAGTTTTCTGAATACTTTGCGTTGTGTTGCTTTATATTATATGAGATTTAAGTTATTTTAGAAAAATGAATTAATTAAATAAAATAATAAATAAAAATTATAGAAAAAAAATCCTTTTAAATTTATGTTAAAATAAAGTGTTTCTTATGACTGCTGTCATAAAACTATTTGGGACTGTAAAAAGTTAAAACTCTTTTACAAATTTTTATTTGACATAATAGTAAATTGAAATGACCAGTTGCAAATTTATACGTATTCCATATTTTTTAACAATTCCAAAATCAACAAAAAAAGACCTTAAATTACATTCATTTAGAATTTAGATTTTAGAGGCATATAACTTACTGACAGGGGGTTACATAAAAAAAAATTCTCAACAATATTCTTCCATGTATTTTATTGCTTTATGTCAAATATTGCAAAAGTACTTTTTTCAATTGTTTTTGACTTTAGAAATACACTTTACAAAATCTTAACCGGTTTAAATGAACTGTTGAAGCAACAAAACAGATTGTTAATTTTTTGATTAAATTATTCCTACAAACATTTTTAGCAATTTCTACAACAGTAATAAGATAATTGAAAATTATTCACTCATTAATTTTTATTAATGAGCGAAAAAGTTTATATATTACATACGTTAACTATTAGTTATTATGTCTATTTCCACACGGTTCTTCTCTAATTCAGTTTTTAATTACATTTAATTTCCTATTTCTTATAAACTAATTTTGTGGTGTGTATTTCAATCTTCTTTTTTGAATTCAAAATATTATGCCGTGAAAACGAGAAGCCAAAATAAAAAGAAAAAATTTTCAAAGTTATATGCATATAAAAACAAATCTACTTCGTGAAAAACCGTGTGGAAATAAACAACAGTTAAGAATCCTATTCACGAAGGCCCGTATGGAATGAATCATTAACTAACAACATTTTTTATAGTTGACAAGAAATTCGTTCATAATGAAAGGTTGCAGATTAATTTTATTCATAAACGTTGCTAATGTTGTTGTTTTTAATTTTTTTTTTTTTTAAAAAAAAGAATGAGGGATAACTTATAACGATATTGAGAGCCAGTTGCGATAAGTAACATTATTTTTTAGAAAAAAATTAAGACTTACACACTTACATATTAAACAGATTTTAAGTAATAAAATACGAGGCTAAGGGGAATGAAGAAGAAAAATTACCTAATAAACTAAAAATAGCAAATTTAAAATAAATGTACTCCAAACCACCAAAATGTTAATTATTGCTTATATGATTTATTCTGCAATTTTTGTTCTTAAAATACTGCGTTTACGAAAATCTCAATCAAATTTTCATCTTTATATATTTAACTAGCTAATACCTGGTGCTCGTTGCTGCGCCCCACAATAAAACAAATGGATTTTTAATTAAAGATATGGGTTAACAAATTGCAAGTCTGTTAATAAAGTCAACTCCACTGTCAAAGAGTAACACGTATACAAAATTTGAAGTCAATCGATTAAAACGTTTTTATTTTAGAGGCAAAAAGTTTAAATATTTACACCACAGCCCCAACTTGGTGGCTTGTTAGAGCAAAATGGTTAACCCAAAAACCTTTATATACAAATTTTCATGATGATCGGCAGAGCACTTTGGGAGTCTATAAATCAGAAACAGACAGACAAACATTCGTTTTTATATAATATATAGATGTATAAAGATTTTCGCTGTATGAATAGATACAGTTAACAGTGCACTTAAGCTCTTAATAATTTTTATACTTTATGTATTTTTTAAACAATTCTAATAAAATAATTATTTTAAATATGAATAGAAATAGAATGTTTCAGTTAATATTTTCAACTGTTGAATGAAATATTAACAACATCATCATCATTAGCAAGAACAACAACAAAAATTATAAACGGCAACATTTGTTGAATGTTTAAAGTCAACTAAATTTAGAAAAATATATTTTTATTTTATTTTTGTGGAAAATATATACAAAAATACTTATAATAAATAATTAAAATTGTTATAAATTTGTCTTCAATTTGTTTTCAAATTTGTATAGAAAAAAATTCATATAGAGATAAAAAAAAAGATATATAAGAAAAATATTGAGAAGAATGTGAGTTAATGACGAATACAATATCGAAAACGTTTTTGTCATTATAATTTATAAATTTAAGAAAAGAAAAAAAAAAAAACGAAATAAAATAGTGGGTTGGTATAATTCAAAAATATTCAAATAAAATTAAATTGCTGCATAAAATCGACTTATAATTATTTTTTTTTTTATTAATAAAACCAAATATTCTATTTGGAATGTTTTTTTTTATTGAAGGTGAAACAAAATAAAAAACTTAAATTTATAAAAGTTTTTACTAAAATATTTCAGACAAATCTCAAATAGCACAGAAGATGATTTTTGTAGCCAAAAAACAGATAAAAAATTAAATTAATATGAAAAGGTTTAAAAACAAAATATACTAACCAAGGACATATGAATGAATTTACCATTTAACAGAAGCCATATTAAACTTCATTTTGATAAATTAGGTATTCATTTTCACTTTAATATGTTATAATTATGTTATTTTATATTCTTCAAATAAATATTGACATGAATTTTCTTAAATTTGACACCGATTTCATGTAAAACACCGATCTTAAAATTTATGACTATCAAAGAAAAAATTATGCGTTCCAAAAATCAAGAATACAAAAATTCACCAAGTATATTTGTCACACATATTCAAATATTCATTGCATATTCAAATATAAAAACTTAAAAATAAAAAAAATAACGTTATTGTTATTGTAATAAAATAAAAGTTCTATATTTAAGAAAACCAAAATAAGATGATAATATCGCATTTTAATTATATATTTCAAATATTAATGAAGTGTAAATAATTTGTTTATAATAAAAATTTAATGAATCGATTTTATTATAAAATTTAGTAATAATTTTTTTTTTTATTTTTAACGAAGCTTTTCAACATTTCAATTAAAAAACTTTAAATTGCAATAGTATAAAATTGTAATGCTTTACTTAAGAAGTCTTTTTCTTAAAATTTTTAAAAATTTTAAAATATGTATGGTTTTCTTTCATAGCACTCTTTATCAACTTCTAGTATTGTAATATATATTCAAACAGGAAGCATATTTCTCTTAAGTTTCTTTAGAATTTAGAAAATTTCAAATGGGATTCTTTTATTTTGTAAAATACTAAATTTTTCCTATAATTCCGATAACTTTTTGTGTAATTAAGCCTAATTTTTATTAGAGAACAGAAGCAGAAGATAAAAAAAAATGTTATGGTGTGTGAAAAAGATATTCATAAATATCCATGAAATATTTCAAAATATCCATAAAAAATACCATAAATATCCATGAAAGTTACCATAAATATCTAAGAAAATATTTCGATAATAATATCATGGATATTTTTAATACATATGTAAGTATGTAAAAAATTTGTATTTGAAAAAAAAAACAAATTTCGTATACTGCTATGCATTTTTATGCATACATGACATTTAAATTTTGAAGTGTCAAAAAAATATACAAACATTTCAAAATAAACTATTTTGGTATATACAAACAACTTTTTTTTGTTTATTATTGACGAACTATATTAGAATCACTATCTATATAAAAAATAAAATATATAAGTATTATTATTAATTTATATTTAGCAATTTAATAAAAAAAAAAAAAAACAATCTAAATTTTTAACTAAATATAAATATAAACATTAATAAATTAGGTTATGTAAATTTTTAGATGTCAAAATCTTGCTAAGTATAAATATTTTATAATATATCGTTTTTCCCCCCTCTTTTCTATTTGTATTAAATGTAGTATTTTTCTATTTCTAAAGTTACGATAATTTTCAAGAAATTCTTTATGAAAAATAGCCATTAGTAATCAAATAAACTTAAATACGGTAAAACCATGTTTTAAATACTTAAACATTTCCCTAATAATTAAATGTTTATTGTATAGTGAGTTAAATACATTTTTCTTCAATTTAATAGCAATTTTTACTTCGGACTTTGACCGTAACTTTAAGTGAATGATATTATAAAATATAATGTTCCTGTCAAAAATTAATTTTAAAACATTATAAATTTTGACGTATGGTATGATTATTTCTATCAAATTAAATAATTTCATTTATGAATTATATTCTTATATATGTTTGTAAGTATGTATTTTCAAATGACTGACAATCAGCAAAAAAAAAACATACATATTTTTTTTTTTTTCAAACTAAAAATGAATTAATACTTTTGTATTGTTCAGTTGAACGTTTAAAATATTTTAAAAATTAGATAGAATGTATACCTATGATACTTTTAAAAAAATTTATTTTTATTTAAATTTTATTTTATTTGTTTTAAATTTTTAAAATAAAAAAAACTTTTGATTTAAATATGTACTTACTTCTAAAATAGGTGATTGATTGTCAAGAGGCACTAATGGTTTCTCTGGTATAGGCCTCGATGAATAATAATAAACCGCTGCTGCAGCAATCCCAGATATTGCTATTGCACCAGCTGTACCACCAATATATTGCAAATATCCATCAACATCATCCACTAAAATTGAAAAAAGAAATAAGATTATTATAGAACAAACTCTTTTTAATAATTTTGATTTTAAGAAAGGAACTTGAAAAGAATTTGAAAATGAAAGCAATTGGGTGTACATAAGCCAAAATTTTTAAAAATGTTTACCAAATTTTGTGAAGTTGTGTAAATTTAAAATAAATACTGGAAATTATATAATAAAAATCTTTATTATGTATGGAATATAACTATAAAAATCTAAAATTTAAAAAATTTTTAATTAAAATATTTTAAAATTCTCTTTATAATAAAAACAAGGCCAAAATTCAAACCAAAAAAAAACAGTAATAAGGACATAATATAAAATAGTTATATCGTAAAATGTGAACCTTAGTACTATTAAAAAAAAAACTTAATAAAAAACTACATAATTACAAATTGGTCAACTCGGTATTTATAATTACTATGATTATTTGCTAAAATGTGGAAATAGCCCTTAAATTAGTATTTTCTTGTCATAAAAGTAAATTTATTTATTCACCCCTATCAAATAGTAATATGGTATAAATATTCAATTTATTATTAATTAAAATTTACGTGAATATTGACACCCCAATATACAAATTTTTTTCCGATTTGTTATGTGTATGGTATATCTCATATAATTCACATCTCCCATATAATCTATATTTTTAATACGCTACGATGCTACTAAAGATCTATAAATCGCGAGCGCTATAAATGCTAGTATCTCAAAAACTTGTTTTATCAAAGTTTCATTTTTTGAAATCTCCTTTTCTGAAGAAACATGATTTTGATAAAACGAGATTTTGTGAAACGAGCATTCGTACGGAAAGTTAAGGGTTAATAGTATAATAGTAGTAATTTATTTACTTAAAATTTAAATATACATATATATTTTTTTTAAATTATACAACAAATAAAAGAAAAAAAATATTTAGTTGGATTGATATCTTTATATCAAGTTTCTAAAATTTAATATAATTTTTTTGATAACGGAAGAAATTAATCCATTAATTCACGGATACTAAAAAAATTATATTTTTCCGATAAAAATAAAAAAAAAAATAATACAAGAATTAATGATAAAAATTAGTATGTATTAAAAATAAAAACATTTTTCTTTTTCTGAATTTTTGGCAAACATTCAAAAATCATAATTATATGAAAATTACTTGCCACATTTAAAATAATACAAAAAAAAAAAAAAATATTTTTTTTTAAGTGTCTAATTCGGCACATTGAAATCATAAAAATATTTACTACATCTATTGAAAAAACCAAATATTATTGTCAAGTTCAATAGAAAAAAAAATATTTTTAAAATTATGTATTTAGTTAAAAAGTAATCGCATCAATTTAATTTAATAATTTTCATAGATATTAAATGAAAAGAGAAAAGCTTTGTTAAAGATATTAAGATTCATCCTAAATGTATGCAAATTTTATTTATTTATAAATGATTTTTGTAGTCGATTTGAAAAATTACTGTTTACTCTAATATGAATTTAAATTCAATATAGAAAAAAAACTATTTTTAATACGATTGCTGCAAATTTACAATATTACAATATTTTAAAATTAAATAAATATTGAATTAATTATGATATTAATGATGTTAATATTGATGTTAGAAATATTCATAACTTTTATTTCTAATTTCTATACAAAATCCTTGTCAATTACATTTTAAAATATCAAAGCTTCCATATATGTACATATATTATTAGCTTTATTTGAATATTTTTTAAATATCATAAAATTCTGAACATAATATAACATAAATATATTATTGCTATTGTTTTTTCATTAAGTTGATATTGAAAAAGTTTTTTTTTAGAAATTTTAACGGTATAAACTTTTTAGAAAACAATATTAGAGGATAACTGGTATAACTGTTATAAATATTCTACAAAAGTACCACTAATAATTGGTACTTATTATGGGAGCGTATTGAAAACTCGCATCTCGAAATTTCTAATGTCTAAAAATCTCGTTTTTTTAAATCTTGTGTTGCACGATATTTTCCATATAAATAAAATATTGCGAAAAAGTAGAATTCTATTTCCTCACTATCTCAATTCTTTAATGTTGGAATATACATAATATATGTAAAAAACACAATTATAGAAAGGATTTTAAAATCAGGGTTAGAATAATCAAATATATATATATATATATAAATTAATATATGAATTTTTTGATGTTTAAATATATATATGTAAAAAAAATTAGGAAAGATTTTCGAGTTGATTACAAACTCATGGTTTCAATAATTTAGCAGAGGTTTAGAGGATGGGCAACCACCGCGATTTCTCTGACAGATGATTATTACGCAAAAGTTTCAAAATAAGTAGAAATTTCTTTGCGTAGTCATTATAGTTAGTTTCAAAAGAGAGGGTTTCAATCAAATGTTTTTCAAATAGTAAATTTGACCACTGTTTCTTTGTCACTGGTTATAATAAAATATTGTCAATGCAATTTATATCGGAAAAATTATAAATTTATAGGTACTCCCCCCTTTTTTCGAAATTTTTATTTTCGCGAAATAACATATACTTAGTTACTTATTCGTTATATATATATGAAAATCGCCAAATTTTAAAATACGAAAAGTTGAGGCACGACATTTTGAAACGGGAGTTTTTAAAACAGGGGATTTTTAAACGCGAATTTTCATAACCTTCCCACTTATTATTAAACAAAAAATTTTAAATTTTTATTAATAACATATGTAATAACTATAAATAAATTAATTTTTACCAAAAGATAAACTTAGTTTTTCAAATGCTTTCCGTCAGTTTTAGTCCTGGATTAGTTGATTAGTTTGATGTGACAGAAAATGTGATACGCAGTGTCGCAGTTTATCTTACTTAAAAGTGCATATATTAAATATATAATATAATAGAAATTGATAAATAAAAGGCAAATTCTTTTTTTAAATTTACATTCTACTAGTACATTTCTTTCTTAGAAACGGTTATTATATATTTTTAATTATTTTATATAATTATTTTATATACCAATAATAATCTAAGCTTAATTCATATAATTTCTCAAAATGAATTAAACAAATGCGACCTTTGGAAAAAATTCAGATCATTTTTGGAAAAGAATTAAAAATTAAAAACAAGATTTAAGTAATAAAATACATGTAAATATTTAAAAAGCAATAAAACTACATTGCAATTGGTAGTTAAATAAAAAAGAAATTAAAGCGAAAGGAAAGAAGCAAAATACAATGTTTAAGCTATACTACATATATTATAATTAATCATCATTTTAAAATTATAGATTTTAAATTATTGATATTAAATATACTTACGTAAATACTTTATATTAGTCATCATAAAATGCTTAAAATTAAATAACCAAGCTCTTTCCATCGACATTTTTTAAACTATTTTTAATTATAACTACAATATTGCAGCTTTTAAGAAAAAAAAAAAAAAAAACACTTCCCTTACTATTATAGATGTATCTATTAGATACAAAGTCGAATTTCAACTAGTTTGTTTGTTTGTTTTTTCCTTTTCTTTTTTTTTTTTTTTGTTTCTTATATTGTTAATAAATTTTTATTAGAATATTAGATAATTTGCAATAATTAACAAGTAGATTAATTAATTTTGCAATTAATTAGTAGAATTATTTTAATTTATTTTAGAATATTAAATGATTTTTATTTTTTTGTAGTTAAGTACGTAAATTATTTAGATGCAGCTTTTCAATTTGAATTATACTATTTTTGATATTTTTAACCACCTTTTTTTTTTTTTTTTTTTTTGTATATTTTATGGTTTAATTTTTTTAATTTTGATTAAAACTTCTTATATGGTTGTTAGTAAAATCAAAAAAAGTAGTTATTATGAGGAATTAAAACCATTTTCTGAAAAAAAGAAAAATAATAAATATTTATTTTATTGATTAGAACATTATAATTTTATTTTATTTTTTCAAATTGCTTTAAAAAAAAACCACATTGAAAAAGAAAATTCTAAATAAAAGATTATATATAAAATAAATAAAATAAGAACAATTAAAAATTTAGTAAAAAGCTCAATTATAAACCTCTACATTTATTTTCAAATTTTAATCAAATCTAATAAATTATGTTAGTTAAATTTTAAAGTTGGTTCGCCCTAAGTTCAGTTCTTTCTCACTTAGTAGGCATAAACTGAACTTTATCTAGTCAACAACTTCTGAAAACTTATAAATCTTTATATTAAAAATTAATGAAATGGTCTATGAGTTGAAAGAATAGATCGAAAACACCTCAAAAGAGTTGAATTTTATTTCAAAAAGATCTCGATAAATCAACAACAAATCAAATTCTGAACAATTTGTAAACTAACTTCTAGAGTAGACTTAATCATTAAATTTACTGCAAAAACGTAAACATTTTTTTAAGATTTATGTTGTGTTTGCGAAGTATGAAACAAATGCCTATAGTTTTAAAAAATTACAACTAAAATTTAAAGATTATCATTTTAGAATCTAATTATGTTTTAATTCATTTTAAAATAAGTTTACTTTACTATTATTATAAGTTCAGTGTTTCTAATTTATTTAAATATAATAAAAATTTAGCAAAAAAAAAAATTTTATTTAAACATAAAACAAAAAATTTAATTCTAATTATTAGGGAAACTTTTGAAATATTCAATTAGGAGTGTTTGGTAAAAAGTTTGACATCTTCAAATTTTATAAATATTCTGCAATATTCTGTTATACGGTAGTAAAACTTGACTCGTCAGCAAGAAAGAAATACACAAACTAGAAGTATCCATTAAAAAGTGCCTCCGAACCATATGTAGAAAACACTGACCAAGAAGAATACGCTTTGAGAAACAATCAAAATAGAAATTTGGCCAATCGGCCAATCAAAATAGAAATTAAAAAAGGAAAATATAGATGGATTGGTCACGTTCTTAGAAGATATCCTAATTGCATAGCTAGACAGGTCCTGAAATGGAATCCGCAAGTTTAAACGAATGTTGGTAAACCTAAGAATACATGGCGTATAGAACAGTAGAAAGAGAAATAACACAAATGAATTAGACATGGTCACAAAGAAAAGTTATAAGCACAAAATAGAAGAAGATGACGCTTTGTGGAAGACCTATGCTGCCAAATAGAATAAGAAAGGAAAAAAAAGTGTATGCTATACAAAATATAAGAAATTTGGATAAGAATTTTGTGAAAGAAAATAAAGAGCTAATTTTCGTTAATAAATCTAACATGATTTTGGATTTAAATAATTTTAGTTTGATTAAAAAAAGCATTTCAATTTACCGATTTTTTTATAGATATAAGTCTCTAGAGTTTAGGTTCATATAACTATCAAAATTGTATTTTTAAATATTATAGTTTCATTTAAACTTTATCGTTTCATGATAAAATTTAATTACGTATTTTAAAATTTTTAAAAATTAAAATTATTTTTGAAACAATGTTTGAAATTTGATCATATAACTTCAAATCGAAATGAATAATAATACTTTTGATTGGTTTTTAATAACTTTAGCCGACATCCGAAAGGAAAAGGATTTTCCACTTGACTGCATTTTTATAAATGAATCTGTATTAATACAAAGAAACAAACAAAATAGTTAACTGGAAGAAAACTTTGGATATCATACTTTATACTTTATTATATACGTTATGCACTTTTAATTGTACTATCAGTTATTTTTAATGCCAGTTACGACATTTGTTGTCTTTCACAGATGGTTAGTATGTATCACACGCCCTCTTACTTAAAATAGCCAAATTAGTTTTCCGGCAATTGTGTACAATAGGAAATGTGTGCAATTATTATTATAAACTCTTATACAATGTATAAGTATGTCACAAAACTATATTTATATATATATATATATATATATATATATATATTATACACATAATTATAAAGTTATACGGTATATTATTAAATTTTATTATTTATTTTTATAGTAACTATATCTATTAGTCTGTTAATTTTTCTTAATTTATTATTTTGTTGTTTTATTCTGAATATTTATATTTTATTACGGAATAATTATGATATTTATAAAAAATAAAAATAAAATATTATCAATATGACCCACAATATTCTAAACAATAAAAAAAAAAAAACTATTACTTATACTCTTATCTTAAATGCAATTATTAAAATTAAATTACTATAAATTTTTTAAAATTATTTTCCAATATAAATTTACTTAGTTAGATGAACAAGTATATAATAATATAAAATAAAAATTTATTGATTACTTTAAATTAGATTTAGAATAGATTCTGAATAGATTTTTTGTTTTTTTTTTTGTAATTAAACCAATATTAGGCTTTTGTAAAATATATTTAACTAAATTGATTATAGAAAAAAATTTTTTATAAATTTAATTAAGTTAAGTTTAACTATATTATATTGATTGTAAAATACTTTATGTATTCTGTATCTCACGGTAATATAATTTAAGCAGCAATATTGAATATAATTTAATTTATACATTCAATTTATTTATTTCCTATACATATTAAAAAAATGTTTAAAGCTAAATATATCTTTTCCATTATTTTTTAAACTCAAGTATAAACATTTTTAGATTGGATAGTATTAGCAGGTGATAGACTATTAGTTTAAACACAAAAATAGAATTGAACTTTGTTTTAAGTTAAACTGGTCTCTGGTAAAACCATGGTGCTCTGCAGCTTAAATTTCTTTTAATCGCAATGAACGGTCAAATGGATAAAACTGAACTGAAACTCAAATCTTAATTTTTCAAACGAAAATACGAGTTCAAGCGTAGTTTTTGTTTGGAAAAAGTGAAATTTGAGTTCATGCTCAATTTTATGCATTCGACCCAAAGTCTGTCAAGTTAAATTGATTTCAAAAATAAACTTTTATTATTATTTCTTGATTATTATTATTTTCTTGAAGTATTAATAAAATTCATTAATAAAAATCTTTTCAAGCTCATCAGGTATCGAATCAGATACAAAATTTTTCCATTATTTTATTACAGAATCGGAAAGCAGTCATTATAAACTACTTATATATAAGGTTTGCACAGAATGGTTAATCTTTAAGATCTGGCACACAATTTTGAACAAAAATTATCAATAAATTTAAAAAAAAAATACAATTTTAGAAAGAATATTATTTAGTTACCTAAAAAAAATTTTTTTTTAAATTTTCATATAATAAGGACTATAAATAAATGGGCATAAGTACCTTAAACATATGAACATGATTGAGTGCAAATTTTTTCAACAGTAAGTGCAAAAATTAAAATTTAAATTATATATATTTTTACATATGTGAATAAATATCTCTAAGATATATGTATACAGTATAGTATACATAGTCTTTTCTTAAAATTAAAGGACACTGTTATTTTTTAATTTATTAAATTTTTCTTAAAAAAAATTCTGAGGAAAAATAGAATTATGTATGAAATTGTACTTTTTGAATCCTTTATAAATATTATCGTTTTGGAAATGCATACTCCTTTACAAAGCATAGTTTTAAACACTATATATATATATATATTATTTTTTCTTCACTTTTTCTCCTTAAATAATGAAAATAAAATTTTTTTGTTTTTTACTTCAATTTGAGATTTCAAGTATACACTTCTACTGACATTAAACACTAAACTAAGTTTAGATCAATCGAAATTTAAATTAGAGTCAAATGTGAAAAAAACTTAATACTTAATGACGATTAAAGTTTGAATTAAAAAGTTAAACTTAAGCTTAAATTTGTAATCCGAAAACGTATATATTAGAAATGCGCACGAAATTTTTATATTATTTTATTTATAAAGATATTTAATTCTGGACGCCATTTTCATTTTGTAAACAAAAAAATTTACAGATAAAAATATTAATACGAAAATTTAATTATTTAGCAAAGTACAATACAAACAATAACATTAACGTATTTATACAATACCTTTATAACTGACATTATTGAAAATTTAAAATTAAAAAAAACGATATCAAAAAATCTACTCTAAAATTAAAATCTCTTATAAATTTAATGCAATTTTTGTTTTATATTTTCGTTGAAAGGAAAAAACTTGGCTATATCGTAAAGTAATGCATTAATTAGCTTAATTTAGGTGTGCCATATACTTACTCACATATTTTTAGGTGAGCCATATACATATTATATACATATACATTTTAGGATAATAAAAATACATTTTTAAAGGATATGAAAAAATTAAATATATATAAGTTTATGTATTTGATATTTATATTAATTGATTCTTTGGTTTTATAAATTACATAATATTTTCTTTTCATAACTATATCAATTAGGAAAATGAAAATTCTATAATAAATTATATATTTTTGTATATTAAAGGTAACGTCGTATACAGTTATTATATTTTGATGTTATGGAATAGGTAACTAATAATTATATTTAGTCGTTTTTAAAAACTACATATACAACATTTGGAACAAATAATAAAATGACCGTATGTCAAGAATAATTTTTAAAATTAATTATGGGAATTTTAACAAACATTTTTAATCAGAAATATAAAAAAAAAAATCAATATTATTATCGTTATTTTAGACAATAATACAAAATATAAGACAGTCATATAAGAAAATATAAGACAGTCATATAAAGACAGTCGTATTAATTTTAAATTTAAAAAAACTGTGAAACATCATGTAAGCGTTTAGAAAGAAAGAATAAAGAATTTTTAAGATTTTGTTACTTTTGACGACATAAAATTTCTTTGAAAATGTATTGAACACTCTTTAGATATATATGCATTATGTAAAATGCAAATCCGCATGAAATGCATGGAATATGTTTGATTTGGTTGATTTACATGGCTGCTCTCTAGAAATCTATGAAGAGAAAAGAATTATAACAGAAAAGATGCAGTTTTAATACCATTCCCTTCTATTTTTTTTTAATTGTCAACTAAGTATGTTCTATAACCATCCCGTATAGAGTTCAAAAATAAAATTAGTTCTCCAATTTTACTTTTGTATAACTGGTTTGAGTATGACAAGATAAAGAATCGACAGGTTTTCTATCTAATTTTGTATAGTTAGTGACGAAAAATTGCAGAGTCACCTCAATTCCTTATTCTCTTTGTAACTTTTACACTGTCTGTTATAAGGAAAACCAATTGTGGCTACGTGGGTTCCTATCTTCAAGTGACTCCGTAATTATTATTATGACTCTAGCAATATTTTCATGTGTGTAGGTTAGTTGTTGTTTTGTTCCTTTTTCCTTAAAATTAAGCCACACGGTTCTTGATGTTTTGCAGTAGTTTAGACTGGATAATTTACATTATATATTTTTAATATTGGTATACTATATATCAATATACTTAGAAAGCTGCTAACTATATTAATTTAAGAGATTTTAAAAACTCTAAAATAAATGTACATATACTTAATATTAGATTTCAAAACATTCCAGTAAATTAGTATCTTCGAATAAAGAAATTTTATTAAACATCATTTGAATTGTATAAGTATGTGTAGAAAATAAATTAATTTTCAAAAATTAATGAATTGAAAATTAAAAAAAAAAAAAAAGGAAATAGAATTTTTATTATTTGTAATTAAAAATCAATTAAATTTTCTGAATGGTTCTTTTCCATTGTTATCAATTTTATGTTCAAAATAAATCATTTAGGTACTGAGTATAATTCTAAATTTCAAATGTTTCAAATGTTTTCAAAATGTTTTTCTTGTCTTTTATTTATAAAAAGAAAAAAAAAACAAAACTTTAAATTTAATTTTTACGATATATATATATATTAGTTCACCTTGATTAAAGGTAATGTATTTTAGTTTCAATCAAAATAAATAACTCACTGTTTTCTTGTTGTTTTCTAATTATATCAAATTCTTATCAAAAAAAACTTTTTTTTTAATTACTTTGTCAAAAAAAGTTTGTTATTGTTCTTTTTTAACTTATAATTGTGTTTCGTATAACAAATAAATATTTCTTTTTAATGAAATTCAAACTTTACTAAACCTATAGATAATAAAAAAAAATCACACACAGATTTATTGAATTAATACAAAATTAATTGATTGATTGACAAAACTTTAAACTTTCTTTAACAATATCCTTTTTAAAAATAATGTCCTTTTAATAAATTTGTTCACCAATTAAAATATAAAACGCAATTATAGATCGATTTGTTTATATTTAAGTAAGTATTAAAAGGAAATTTTTTTTTAAAAATTTAAAAACTATTATGAAAAACTGAAGCTTTAGTTATATTCGAATTTTTTTTTTTTTTTATAAAATCACTTTTTAAGGATGTTTTTTTTTTTTTGTTAATTCACTCATTTAAAATTAAAATTGTTAATTAGATTGGTTATTTGGTTGTAGGGATTAAAACAAACTTTGACTTACTTGTATATTTACCGACAAATTTATTTTATTTATTAAATTTTAAAATCAAAATAAAATTTTAAGTTGATTTTAATTTAAATGAAAATAAAAAACAAAAAAAAAATTACAAATCTACTTATAGATATTTACCATACCACTTAATAATTATATTCCCTCTTTTAATATAGTCTACCATTTTAATTATTTTTTTGTCTTACCATTTTAATTATTTTAATGTCAAAGTCTATTTATTAATTTTAATAAATAATTAGTAATCTAACCAATTGGAAAATATAAAGTACTTAAGTATACTTATATATACATATGTATTTTTTTTTTGCTCTTAACAAATACAAATAAAATATATATAAGTTATTAGGGCAGAAAACAAATAATAACTATTAGTTAATATATATATTTAAATTTTCTGATAAATATTATATAAGAAATTATTCTTTTTTGAAAATTTTTGAACACATTAGGAACTAACTAATATTTTAACATGGTAAAAGTGGGAGCGAAACGTAATACCGCTTTCCAAAATCTCGCCAACACAAAATCGCGCCAAAACAATACCCGCCAAGATAAAACTCCGCTATTGTTAAAAATCCCGCTTTTTTGATCATTTGATTTGTTTTTTATTTTTTATTACAGGAAAATATGATAAGTAAACCGCAAATATTTTTTCTTTATAAATAGCTACATATGGAATATTTTACGTATATTTTTGAAATATTATGTAAACAAAATTAATTCGGAAGAACTGTAGAGTTGGTTTTTTAAAATCAGGATTATATCCTTTTTCCAGAATATTTATATATATGTATATTATATGTCATATTTTGAATTCTGGGTTATTTGAGAGTTGAATTCTAAATCAGAGTTATACGTGTTTTCCAGAATATTTATATACTTATATGTATAAGTGAAATTCTCAAAAAAATGTACAGCCTTTTTGAAGCAACTAAAAAAAGAGGGATTTTGTCTTAGAGGAATTTTGAAAAGTGACCTTTCGTAACAAACCTGGTAAAAGTTCATCACATTATATATGTAAGTATTTCCTGCGTGATACTTTGCTTTCACTCTCTTTTCCCATTAAAAATTCATATATCTACTTCTGATGTATATAGTAAGGTAATATAAAATTAAGTAACTATGTATATACTTAGTTATTTATAATTTCAAAAATTTTTGTTTTAGTTTTGATTTTTATTTCAAAGAAATTACAACATATGGTTATTATCACATTAAAAATATTTAACGAATAATATAAAACTTTTAATAGTTATAAAAAATTATAAACTGTTATATTATTAGGTACCTATATATATTTATAAATTGATTTAGGTTAAAGAACACGTAATTTCATTTTAAGACACTTCAGAATATAATTTAATATTTATGTGTTATAAAACTAATTAAAAACTATATAACAAGTATTATTTCGATTGATATTTGCAAAAACAAAAAAAGTTCTAATAACTAAAACGTTTTAAATTAAACATTCATGTGATTTATTTAATAATGTTTGAGCTCCTTTTACACAAAAAATGTAGTTAAAACTAGGGGGATACTTTGAATTAAAGTTCCCGCGTCAGATTTTGCAATGATTTTTTTTTATAACACAAGCCTAGTAACGCCGACACAAACGTTTCATAGAAAACCCACTTTTATCGGAAATGTAATTTAAAGGTCATATTGATTATTTGAATATTTTCCTAATATTTTACAGAATTTAACTTAAATCGTAGTTGATTAATGAAAAGCTAATTTAACATTTACTCCTAATTATACTCTTTCTCTATACTCAAAGGCTGGTGCATTATTTTGTTAAAACTTTTATAAATTGATAATTTCAATTTTTTTTTTAACTGAGTTTTCTGTTTTGACCCATATTTATCAAAATAAAGGAAATAATTTTTCTGGAAAATTTTAAATTATTAACAAACATATGATTCAATTAACAAAACTTTTTGCACCTGTTCTTTCTGTTTGAATTTGTAAATAAGTAAAATGCATATTTCCATGATTCTGATATGAATTTAAAATATTTAAAGAATTTGTAATATACATATGTTCATATAACATCTTTAATATTAAAAAAAAAGATAACATTTGTTGATTAATAATTTTCATAATTACTTATACAGAATGTTTTCGACTCGAATCTTAAAATAAACAATTTTACACTGTTGTCGAAATATGATGCTTTAAAGATTTTTAATAGCTTTTCATAAACAAATCTATAACTTTCGAACGACTTGCTATAGAGAAATGCAAAAACAAAGTGCATTTTGTAGAATAAATTGACAGCTTTCATTTTGTTGTACTCATTTTTTTATGCCCAACTACTACAAAGTTATGAAGGTTTGAAATGTAAAACCACAAAATTATATTTCAAACTCAATTTTCTTTTGAAACATCCTGTATTTGGATTACTTTTTATAGCTTATTTAGACAGAACATTTCAGCTCTTCAATCCTGTACTTAATAATTTGTTTTTCTATTTCTCACCGTTTTTAAGATTTGAGGAATAAATGTGTTTTGTGTGTGACAAGATAGAAAATACAATTAATTAGGAAATACATAATTTAATAAAAAAATCTCCATAATCTTCATAATTTTTTTGAAGCCCTACGATTTATTTTAAATACTATCAACATATAGTTAAAAGATAAACTTTTCTATCATTAATTACAAAAAAGCTGTATAATTTAGAAAAGTTAAAGTTGTGTTAAAAAATTTTTTTCGAAACATTTACTTATTAGTTTCACTCAGGCCTTCAGTCTGTCTATTTACAAAACTTTAAGATAACACAGTTTAAGATAAAACAATGAAATTTTAACTATGTATATAATGATCTCTCAAAAAAATTAATAATATATAGAACAATTTTTTGTTATATGTTATAGAACAACGGAGTTATAGTCAATATTAAAAAAAAAACTTATTTTCAAATGTGTATTAATAAGTATCTCAGGTTCTGTTTAGAATTTTGTTTAATCCAAAATCGCCAAACGGCAGAATATTTCTTTTAACTTTATAAGTAAATCAAAATTCAAATAATATTGTAATAATTCAATTACAAACAAAAAATAATTCAATTTTTATGCAATTTAGTGTTTAAATTTACCGTTATGTGAAGACAAAAATTTTGCAAGAATTTGCTTTTTGGGATTTCACTCAGGCCTTTGGGAAATTTTGCAAAAATTTTGCAAGAATTTGCTTTTATTAGTTTCACTCAGGCCTTAAGTCTGTCTATTTACAAAACTTTAAGATAACACAGTTTAAGATAAAACAATGAAATTTTAACTATGTATATAATGATCTCTCAAAAAAATTAATAATATATAGAACAATTTTTTGTTATATGTTATAGAACAACGGAGTTATAGTCAATATTAAAAAAAAAACTTATTTTCAAATGTGTATTAATAAGTATCTCAGGTTCTGTTTAGAATTTTGTTTAATCCAAAATCGCCAAACGGCAGAATATTTCTTTTAACTTTATAAGTAAATCAAAATTCAAATAATATTGTAATAATTCAATTACAAACAAAAAATAATTCAATTTTTATGCAATTTAGTGTTTAAATTTACCGTTATGTGAAGACAAAATTTTGCAAGAATTTGCTTTTTGGGAAAAAAAATATATTTGAGAATTAGTATAAATTACCTCAGAAATTTTCTCTACATACTTCTGTTTAAAACTTACAGGACAAAAATTGTAAGTTTTTTATATTTAGACTCCTGTAACTTAGACACAGCATCCGTAAATAGTTTTTCAAAATAAAATACATATATTAAAACTTCAACATTATAATTTTACGTATGTATGTATTGGTAGCTTTTCTTAATTATATACAGGATTTGCTTTTGACTTTTCACAATTTTTTCTATAAATTTTTTCTATTTTTTCTATTTCTATTAATTCTAATAAATAAAATTCTAAGAAAATTTATAACTTTTGGTGCAAGTCATAATTACAATTTTTATTCAAATTAAACGAATTTTTTGTTTGCAATTTAAGAAATTTTCAAACATAAAATTTGGATTTTTCAAAAAATGAAAAAAAAAAAAAGGTTTAATTTGAATGAAAAATGGTTGTATTAGACTTTAAGTAATATATTCCAAAATTACTACAAGTAAATATATTTTATTTTAAAAAAATATATTTATTAAATATTAATAATTTCTATTTATTTCTTTTTATTTCTTTAAAAATAGTTTTACAACTATCACATTCATTATAATACTTATAAACATTAAATTATATTACAATTTTTTAAAATAAATTTCTATTTTAGGAAATTATTATTTATACATTTTTGAAGAATAACTTAAAGTATACAACATTTTATTATCTAAAAATAAAATATCCTATACATATACAATGAGTTTTTTAATTACAATATAATAAAAAAAATAAATAAAAAGGATTCCACCTTGACCTTTATTTATTTTTTTTTATATTTTATTTAATCGTTACAAATAAGTACATGATTACATGAGTACATGATTTTCCTTCAAATTAATTTTACATATATAATATGTACATTTACTTTTAATTAATTTATTCATACAGTAGAATCATAATATAAAAAACTAGTGTAAGTGTGAAACTATTAATAATATGAACATCCACATGAATAACATTAATTGTTTAACATTAACGTTTTTTTTAGCAATTGATATAATAAAAATTATCACCATCATCATTCACACTTCACCATCATTCAAAAATTAGATCATTTTATCGTAACAACACTGTATTTAAAAATAAATAAATTAAAAAAATTTTCATTTTTTATTTAATAAAAAAAATATGATTTTTCTTAGGTACAGAAGAAAATATGAACTTATTACAAGTATTTATAAAAATGCAAATAAAAATATGTACTTATAAAGTATATACATACATACAAATATATATTTACATATTAAGGTATGTATTTATAATTTAAGATTTTCTATATTTACTTTTTAATAACTTAACTTTTCACCTGCAACATCAAAAATTGTATAGTGTATACATTGTACTTTTCTTTTTCTATACATTTAAGGAAACAAAAAAAAAAAAAAAGCTTTGAATGTTTAAAAAATGTAACGTCAATGATTTTTTTATTAAAAAAATTTCATATTTTTTTTATATAATATTGCATATAGGAAAAATAATATACATAATTATTTTTTTAAGGTAACTAATAAGAAGTAATTATGTATTTTAAAAATCTACTTATAAGTATTGATAGTTTTTAAAATTTTGGATTTTATTTTACGTCTTCCTTAAAATAAATATTTTTGCTTATTCCGAAAAAGAATAAAATAATTTTATTGATTTTTTTAGGATTTTGTCATTTTATTTTGTTACATACATGTATTAGTATTTTATGTTTTATTTTTAATGTAGATGGTCTGATGGTGCCATCATATCACAATAACTGAACCGTCAAAATAATTTTTTTCTTTGTTTTTCATTTTTCAATATCATACGATACAAATAATATGTCACGTTATCGGTTTTTGAATTACGTTTTGCTCTTGTTTATAAACCGATGATGTTATTTTTTTTTTTTTTTAATTTGCTAGTTTTTTTTATATATGTATACATAATATATATTATACATAATATATGGTTGATTAAACAAAATCCACCTACAAACTTTTCTCTCTCTCTCTATTGGATTTTTTTTATATTGACGTTATAAATTTGATTGCATTAATTTTATTGAGTTAACATGTCGGAAAGCCCTTTATTTTAATCACATACTTTTATTTTGTTTTAAATTTTAAAAAATATTTAAATCATTTATTTATTAATATATTACAGAATAATATTATTTATATTAAAAATTTATTTACTTATATTAAAAATATATGATAAAACCGTTATGATCATTTATTTTACACAATCAAAATAATGGAATATTGATTTCCGGTATCCTTAAAATATGCAAAACTTTTATAATAACTTACTAAAAAATTTGTAATAAATAAAAAATATTTTTTTCTATTTTTTTTATGCGTGTGTATTTATGACGTATTGAAATTACTAAATATTTCTATTACCTGTTTGTTAATTTGTTATGAAAATATAATAATGAATATTTAATTAATTATCAAATTTTTATATTAAAAATTTAAAATGAAGAAAAGAACATTTTCAAATTATAAAAAAATTACGTTTTAACATTATTAATACATTATTTATTTTATGTACACATATGTATATAAATATAGATATAGATATTTTATATATATACATATAATAAGAAATAATAACAATCAACATTTGCAGAAATTTTTTATAAAAACATTATTTCTTTATACTTAGTCGTTATTTTAACTATTTAAGATTTTTGACATTCACATAATAATGAAATATTGAAATATTTCATATAACTATATTGGACCTCATACATACTTTATAAAAAATGAGTGCTTTTTAATTGTTTAAAAAAAAAGTAAGATTTAAAAAAAAACTAGATTTTTTGGGACGAGAAGAAATTGTTTGTAAATATTGATTTTGTAGACTCCAAAAGAACTACTCCTATTCAAATGATTCAATTTTTTTCTTTTATTTAGGAAGAAAAATAACAAAACACAGTGCTGTCTAATTAAATACTGCAATACTTAACCTTGCAAACATACTGACAGTCCTGAAAACTCTGAGCATTGATCTAAACCAAAAATTGAACAAGTTTAATCATAATTTAGGAAGGAATAGCTAAGGAAGCAGCAAAATGTTAAGGCTTCCTGTATCATGTAAAGTCTTTGTTTCGTCTTTAATCCTTCATCAGACCTAGAATGGAATACAGAATATGCAGAAGCCCCACAAACAGAATTGGTAAACCTAGAAAAACTGCAAAACAGAGAAAGTCGTTTAATAAACGATTCCATTGCTTAATAAAATCTGGTTCCACTAGGTCATTGACGTGCTATCGGATCACTCACTCTGTTTTATACATATTTTGTTGATATATGATCCTATTCAGAAAAAATAAAACGCTTAACACCTCCTCTCAAAAATTTCAACCAAGATACAATACAAGCTAACTCAGATGGCAAACCTTCGAACATGGAAATTTCATTTGTGATACATACATTGAGAATAGGCATTAGCTTTCCGTCGGATATTCCTTAAAATTGGCAACCATAATGTCTATGATATTGATAAATCAAGAGGAACATCAACATTTTTGTTCTAAATAATTCTCTCAACAACGAATAACTTTCTATATTTCCCAATTTTCTTTTTTCCTATTTCTCAATCTTCAAACCAAACAGTACATTGTACCAGATTTTAACCTAATGTTTGTTTTAAAAAGGAAGTGGAATTTAGTTGGGTAAAGTCTATCTACCTACTTTAGACGCTCGCAAAAAAAAAAAAAACTAAAAAAAATCATGGGTGACATTAAATAAGTAAGAATAAATAAATAATTATGTGATAACAATATCACAATTTTAAACTTAACTAATCAGTTTTTTTAATTATGTGTAAGAAAAAATTAATTTTTAGTTAAATATATGTACATATATAATTTAACTTTCGTTAGTTGAATATTAATATTTAAACACTTTTTTTTTTGTTTTTTATTACCAAACTGAAAACTTTTAAATTTTAATTAGTTTTTATTTTTTAAATAAAATTTTTGTGTAGGTTTTCCAATTTATAAATTTATCATTTCAAGTAATTAAGTATTATATAACTTATCGCACAATACTTAATATAATATTAAAAGCAGTTAGATAAATGTTTAATAAATTAACTAAAAAGAAATTTAAACATTCAAATATAGGGTATAACCAAAGACTATACATATTATATATATATGTCTTTGGTATAACACAAAACAGAGCTATATTTATATTGGACCAACCATTTAAAAATTTTTTTTTTTTTTTTTGATGTTATAATATTTTGAAAAAAATAAGGTTTTAAGAATTATTATTCTTATTCTTGAAATTTTTTATATAGAAACAATCTTTGAAATTTACACAAAATTATAATGAATGAATAATTAAAAAGCATATTTTAATAAGAAATATTCAAATTATAAAATTCAAAATAATTACCTTTTGTTCAAAGGTCATTTTGTGCAAAAATATAAATTTTTTTTTTTTTTTTTGTAGTGTTTTTTATTTTAATCTTTTGAACTTTTGATACAAAAGTCAGACAATGAAATCACATAAGATTTTTACTGACATTTTAAAATCATATAATTAGAAAAATCTTTATAAATTTTAATTTTTAAAAATTTCGGTCAGTTTTACTTTTTAAATTTAAATTTATTTTTTTTTATTTTTTTTTTTTGAATTTTTTCTTTTTTTTAATTTTAAAATAACAACATCTAAATTAGTTACATATATAAAAATTTGAGTAATAAAAAAGCAAACTTTTTAACAGTCATTTCCATAAAGCCAAGTCTCAAAAGATCAATAACCCTTGTTAGAATGACAAAAATAAAAGAATAAGGAAGACTATAAAAAAAATTATAAATAAAAACTAAATTGTTCTGAAAAACTTAAAGATACTTTTTATGATTAAACTTCTTACATATCTTCTTCTTCGAATTTACATTTTGTTTTTTCTTTTTGTTTGTAATGATTTTTATTATAATATTATTTTTCTTGTGAATTCATTGGTAAATAATTTACATTCATGAAAATCCAAATATAATAATAAGACATTTTAAACGCTATATAACTTAAAATAATTGTAAAAAAAAAATAAGCATTAATTTCTCGATTTGTGTCCTGTCAATTGCAGCAAATTTAAAATTCCATTTCCGTACGCATTTTGTGCTTGATGAAACGATTAATAACGTTGACAATCAAAGTTAGAAATTAATTTTCAAATAATTTTGCTAAAAAATTTTTACTTTGAATCGGAACTTCATAGAAAACAAGGTTTGTCCAAAATTAGAGAGATTTGAAATTATATAAAATATACTTAAGACTTGGAAATAAAAAAAATTTACTAATTGCCTATAGAAATTACCTTCTCCAGTTAAGAAAAATTACATTTTTGAAAAAATTGAGAAACTTTACTTTATATTATTATATTCGACTTTTAGCTGGCGATTGAAAAAATTTTTTAAAATGTATTTAATAGTACTTATATTAAGTATTATTCGGGTAAAAACTTATTGTACCACCCATCGTAATAACATAAACATAAATTACTCTTGTGATACGTATCACTAAAATTTGCCAGAGGTTCGAACCATGAAGCTTTTAATTTTGTTTGGATAAAGAAATAATTACTATATTGCCTACACCAAATATAATTAAAATTTCTATAGTTCGATTTTAATTTAGTGATATATTAAAAGTATCACAAGTTAAACATTATACGGCACATATAAGTATTTATTATGTTATGAACGAAAAATTATTCTATTTATACAATTACACAAAAAAAAAAAATACAATTACATAAAACTTTTTCGTCGACTACTTACTTATTTTTTTCTATAATTTAACCTTTTAAATAACAAAAAAAAGAAAAAATTAAATAGAAAAAGAAGAAAAAAATTAAAACTTTTTTTACTATTAGCGTATACTTAGCTACAATTTAATAATTCACCTGAGCATATTATTCGAAAATGATTTTGTTTACATTACTACTTATATATTTATAATTTTATACATCTTAAAATTTTGTTCTGAACTTATTTTTAAGAGAAAATATTTTTATTTAATGTTTATTTAATGTTTATTCAATAAAACGATAATGGCGCTTATAAAATATGTGTATGAATACGTACAATTTTTGTACAATGTTTACTTTTGACGTTAATAATCTGCAAATAAGCAACATTTCTGTTCTGTTCTTTTATGTTTTATATCTTCTTATTTAAAATATAAACAGAATAATTCATTTACTAATAAAAGATTTTTAATAATAGAAACCTCGTTTTTTTTTTTGTCATATATATTTATTACGGCCTGCTTATATGTATCTGAAATAAAAAAGAGAAAAAAACAGATTTCGGTTTTTTAGATAAAGAAGTCATGGTCAAATATTTTTGTATTTAAATAAAAGGGAAGGAAATACGTTTTATTTTGAATGGATCACTAAATAATTTTGTCTTAAAAATTTTAAATAACCACTATAGGTATAGAAAAAAAAGCTGCGAAAAGAAAATCTTTACTTTTAAATTACAGATATATACATATATATATACAAATATGTATAGACAATAATTATTATAGTAAATAATTTTAAACTGTACAAAGACGTTTCCTTCAGCCTGGAAGTTAGCCCTCTATAGTATAAAAATGTTATATGGCCTTTTACTTAAGGCAGAATAAATGAATTATTTTATGAAAAATTGTTGTGTAGAATCTATAACAGATCTTATTTTAAGCTTCTTTTATTTATAGATAAAAATATATTTTGTAACATATATACGAGTACATATTTACAATTTTGCTCAAGAAATCTTTTTACAGAAAACAATAAAAAATTGTATTCACAAACTGTATAAAAATTCAACCTTCATCAATTTTTCTTTTTCATCATTCATCTCTAAACTTTATGTTAGTTTAGTTCGTATTTTTATTAATCATCGCTACACTCCATAGTAAACTTTCAAACGCAGGAGAACCTATATAACATAAGAAATGATGTTATTTTTTTTTAGATTTATACCAAGATGACTCTAACGAAAGAACTTTAGGATTTAGATCCAGGATGTCCTAGAGTTCAACTAAATCTCGGAAGACGAAAGTGCCGGGATATTTTCGTCTTTTTCTCGAAGATCAAGACAGATACAAAGAAAGCGCTCCACGCTCTCAATAGCTTAAATTCCTCTTCAAAATTCACATGCGTATCCAATCTTATCATGTTTACATGCCCATAGCGCTCAAACAATGATAATACGTAATAACACCACAACCAACTATCTTATTTTATGTTTAGAGAAAGAAAGATAGTACACACTCTTTAAACTCAAATCCGCCCACATGGTTTTGGTGATTTTGCAAGTTGTATTTGAAAACCACCGTTCAACAGTCAAAGAAGTTTTCTTTAATGTTAAATTTAAGTATTATAGATGAACACATGGAGTATCCTCAAGCTCAGCTTAAACTCTAATCTGTATACTTTGTTAGCTCAATAACCGCTCATTAACCGATCTTTTTGAAGATTATAAAATTATTACATGAAATTTTTTTTTACAAAAATTTTACAATTATCAATCAATAATTTACAATGTATGTTAAATTAATTATGTAATTATGCTTTAAATTTTTATATTAGAGCTACAAGTTAACTAACTATATGGAAAAAAAATAATTTTGGGGCCTCGGTGGCCTAGTGGGTAAGAGCGTATAAAATACGCTGTAAACACCGAGGGAGTGTGTATTCGAATCCCACATAAGCTGTAAGAGTTATTCCTCCTTACGATATTTACGCAATCACGTCTGAAAAGGAAAGGCTGTGTAATATCCTGTTCACATTTATGTAGTAAAGAAATGCACTAAAAAAAAAAATAATTTTCGCTTTGACATTATGAATTTTAAATTACTTTTTTGAAACTTTATTTTTAAGACACTATTAGACGTAGACGTAGACGTAGACGTTTTGATATCAACTTTTTCTAATTAATTATGGTTATGAAAAATGAGTTTCACAAGTATTTAAAATCGCTGGTCTATTTACTATTTTTATTAATAAGGACCAAACAAATATAATAATTAATACTAATTAAATAATTAGTTTTAAGTAATTATATGAATAATAAAATTCATATTTTATTTCATTTTCAAAAAAAATTTTTATACTTTATACTTATTTTTGTTTTTAATTTAACAAATTTTAATACATATTTGTATTATGATTAATATGAATTTTATGCTTTTGATTTTTTTTATATATAGACTAGAATATTTATTTTTCAATGTCTGTAAAATGCTTATGACAATTTCCTATTATTTGTTAATAAGGTGTTCTACGTAGCAACTAATAAATATACTAAAATAATAAATAAATCATTTTTAAAAAATTGTTTTTATTTTTTGAAAGAATATATTTTTTTTTATTTACATAATAAGACAAAATTTATTTTAAACACGTTTTTTTACTAATTAAATTGTAATAAAACATGTGCTTTTCGTTTAAAATTTATTTTTCAACGCACGTCGTAAACTTGGTTAAAAAAATAAAACGGTTATATCAATATGACTACTAGTAGCTATATTATATATAAAGTAAGTATCGATTGACTTAACTTATATATATATATATTTTATTCCTTGTTTTAATTTAATTTACATTAATTAATTATGTTTGAAAATATTTTTTTTAAAAATATATGTACCTATATTTTCTTTGTAATATTCTAATATTTTCTTTGTGATAGGCTGTATTTTAATAAGTCTTTGTTAAATATTTTGATATCAAAATATTTGAAAGAAAATCGTGATTTAATTTTTTTTTTTTATTTTTTACAGTCTAATGATAAAATATTTTTTGTGTCACATTGTATTTAAAAATTAAAATGTCACACTTAGAACATTAAAAATAAATAATAATTGAAAGAAGAAGTTTTATAATAATATATTTGTTGTTTTATTATTTAGGAAATAGATTAGAAAATAGAATGTATACTCAAATGTGATTTTACACGATGCGTTAAAAAAAAAAATAAAAATGTGTAACAAAAAAACGTTTGCTAGACAGAATATCACTATATTTAGTATATACAATCACTAGACATATCTCAGTCATCGTTTTCTTCTTCCATTAATGAAACTTTTTCTGTTATCAGTCACGTTTATCACATTTTGTAAATAAAATGAGTTGTAAGAATTGTGATTTCCTTCAATTAAATGACAAATTTTTAAAGTTATTTAGCAAAAACGTATAAAAAAAAAGGTTCAGAATTAAATTATATTAAAACAGAATTGGATTTTTTATTTTCATTTCATACTGTGTAGATTATGCTATTCTATCTTTAACCACTCAGTCAACGAAGCTCTTATAACTACCAAATGTTAACATAACAACATATCTACTATTTATTATACTCTACTATTAAATTATTAAATTACCATTTCGTGACACTCTGTATAATGATAATTTTTAAGATATGACGTAAAATATGTTTAATATGATCGCTACGATAGTGTTATAGGGTTAATAATTTTGGATTAAAATATTACAAGTTCTCAAAAACTTTTTTTATTTTTTAAATATTTTTAATACCTATATAGTATAGTACCTATATATATATAAGTATATATGCATTTTTTTTTTCACTTTCTTGAAAATTTTCTTTTTTTTTTTGTGTAATTTTTATACTGGATGTTAAACCTATAAAAAATCAATAAAATATTCTAAAAATATAAAAATTTAAAAATAAAATGGTATATTTTTCTTCCGGAACAGACAAAACAATGAAAGTTATTACAAAGCAAATTATTTTTTTTTTTTTGTTTTAGTGAATATCCAATTCAAAACATATTTATAACATTATTCACACAAAAAAAATAAAATCTGAAGAGCTCTAAACTATATATAAAACATTTCAGTTCACACACTTAACCTAAATAATATGTTTCGTTATAGAATTATATAAATAGTACATAATTAATATATTTAATACATACTATATAATATTATAAGTATACATATATAATATGTACGTATTTAAATGATGCTATATTTTAGTATTAATATTATGCAGAATTTTAAAAACAAAAATTCTTTATACGCAATGTTTCTTTTTAAAAAAAAAAAAAATTTTTGTTATTCAAAATTTGATTGAACTTTTGGCGATGTGATTCTTAATTAATAATTAATATTTAAGTATATCATGTTATGGCTTGTGAATGTGATACATATCATATCATTAAAGTTTGTTACCAAACAAAATTAAAAGTTTCATCAGTCAACTCCAATTCAATGATAAATTATGGTGATACGCTTCACAAGTCTTACATAATATGAGTCTAAAAGACACTTGATTGGTATTCTCAGTTTTTTAAGCTAACCACACTGTACTAACTATTTATATATAAATATGTAAAACTACAAAAAGAATAAGATATACTTAATTTTAGATGGATCCTTTATTAGATCTAAGATTTTAGATTAATTTATCTTTTAAAGTATAAATAAATAAAATGGAAATGATTGAATTTTAAGACTATGATGATCCGATTAATTAAAATCACTAGTACGAAAATTTAAACTGAGTTCAAAAATCTAAAGATAAAAATATGATATCATCAATGATAAATCGCTACTATAGTATGTATCTATAGATACAATCAGTTAAAGAGTCTATATAATTATTTAAGAAAGTCTATATATTCTGAAAATCTGGTACCATTAATGTTAAATGGTTACTATAGTATCTATAGATACAATCAGTTAAAGAGTCTATATATCTAAGAAAGTCTATATATTCTGAAAACAGAAAATTTAATAACGTCAATGCTTCATACCATATCCTGGAATTAAACTTTAAAATAAAATAAAAGATATTTTCTTTCAATAACTGTTTAATTTTTCTACTTTTATTGGATTTTAAATACAAAAATTCCAAATATTCTTAATAATTTTTTATTTCAATTTTTAAATCGTTTTTAATAACAAATATTTGAATCTGTTTACAAACGTCAATTAACATGACAAATTATAGCAGAGTACAAAATATTGAAGTACATGAGAGTAGGCAAGAAAATAAAATAGGGGTAAGAATAAATTAAATAAAAAAAAATAAGTAATAATAAATAATTTGACTTACAAATTTGTTCATTAATGTCCATAATCCTTAAAATTATAAGCAAAAATTTATAAAAATTGTTGAATAATGAAAATCAAAAATCTTATACTTAAAGTAAAACAATAATTTACAACAAAGAAATTGATTTGCCTTTTTACGATTCTTTTTAATTTTTATTTAATTTACACGAACACTAACATATCAATTATCACTTCTTCTTTAGAAAATTAAAACGAAACAAAAGAAGAATAAAGTATATATATATATATATATATATATGTATGTACATATATTGAATTAATTAATATTCACTTATTATACTTATAATTATTTTGTGTTAATTTTACACTCTATTATTATATTCAAAAAATTTTTAACAGTATTTTAATATTTTTATTTTAATTTTACTATTAATTATTTTTTTTTTCCTAATTATATCATAAAATATTAAAATTAATAAATAATTAATAATTAATTAAATGCAATAAATATTAAATATTTAATTAATAAAAAATTTGCATATTATATAGGTGTATACTGTTCAATGACTGTCCAATAACTGTTTTAAATATATATTATGAATTTAATTTATTTAATTATTTTAATTTTTTTTGTTGTATTTTTTTTTTGACTTTATTTAAAGGTTAATTATATTTTATAATTATTATATTTTTGATATTTTTATATTTTACAATCAAGATTTAAATTTTTTCCTAAAAAATCATTATGATATACCAAAATAAACCATAAAAAATTTAATTATAAATGACACTAAAAAAAAAAAAAATTTTAAATAATTAAAAAAAAAATAAGTAGGTATATTTAAAGTACAGAAAGATTAAAACAAAAAATCGGTTTGTTTGCACACAAATTAACCCCTAATTAAACTTTAACCTTTAACAGAGCAGAACACTATAACTATTTGCCCTTTAGATTTAAAATTTTCGGTTAAATGAAAATTTCGTAGAAAGTTGAATAATAATTAAAAATTTTTATGAACAACAAAAATGCAGCAAGCGCCCACAATATTATTAAAATATAAATGAAAATCTAAAGTGAAAATAAATCCAGCTGTTTTAATTGTTTAAAATACCGGCTTTTAATTCGAACTTTCTTGTGTTTAAACGGTTTAAACTCCTATACTGTGAATCATATAGATTAACAAAAAATAATCTAGATTTTTCTTATATTTATTCTTATATAAAATTTATCTAAATAAAGATAATTCTTGTATAAGATAATAGATGTCGCATAAATAAAAATATTTATTGGTGTTCAATAGCTTTAGACGAGTAATTAACGGTTTAGTGAAACTAATAATTCTAAAAATTGAAATTTAAGTCAGATATGACTAATAAATTACTTAGTGGATGCCTTTTGTTCCTTTTAGGAATGGAATGAAGAAAAAAAAAGTTAAAATAAATTAGTACTTATATATCAATTACCTACATTGTAAGTAATTTTACGATACTAATAGATAATGTTTTTTATATGATAATATTATAAAATGTATTTTTTAAAAATATTAAATATTTTTTTTATTGATGCTTATGTTATGATTATCAATAAAATATTTTGGGCAAATAATATTATAAAATTTTATTAATGGCAAATAATAAATTTATACATACATAAATATGTATTTGATAAGTAAGTGATTACTTATCATTTTGAAATCAGTTATAACTTATTCTAGAATAGTAGTATCTAAGCAGTTTCTATATTAAAGATACTAATATTATAAAACTCATAATTAATATACTTAACTTAAGTATAAAAATATGAAAAGATTTTAGTAGGCACTTTATTATATGTATATATATATATACGCTCATATTTTTAAATATACGTACTTAATATTAAAATTGTTTATTTTTCATGCCGCAAAGGGTTAAAAAAAAGATTAGTAAAAGCAATAACAAAAATTAATAACGTATAGTATAGTAATTACTTATTAATCATATTAATTAATATAAAATTGCGTATAATATCAATTATATTTCTTTAATTTCAATTGAACTAATTTTTTTTTACTTAGAATATATAATTATTAAGTTAAACTGCATCTAATTAAAAAAAAAAAAGTTCTATGCTTATTCAAAGACCTTGAGATTATAAGATTTCATATTCAATACTTCGAAACATTATAAGAAATTGATTTCTAAAAAATTAACACAAATTAAGGAAATTATATTATAATTTCAATTTTTTTTTTATTTTTAAATTACATTTGGTGATTTATACCTAATGTTTTTGTTTTTTTTTTTTTTTATTATATTATATACAAGAAAAAAATCCTACTAAGCATGTATATCATATCCACCCAACAGGAGTATAGAATAAAAAAAAAACATATACGTAACTAAATATAAAAAAAAAAATAAGTACTTAAGTATAGCAATTAAATTGTATATATATTTATATATATGTATATACTTAAGTAAGTACTCATATATGAATATGCAATTTTTCGATTATAACACTCCTAAAGTTGACATAAAAATGCGTCAATTTTAAAGATTTTATAATGAATTGCTTATACAGAAGAAAATCAGCAGTAGCAGAATTTTTATTTGAAAGTATAGATTTATAATATACAGATGTGAGATGTATTAACTTACTTATATATATTATATGAATATATAAATTATGTATGTTTAATAAAAAAGTAAAAAAATTAAAACAAAACATTCCTCTGATGTATATATATGCCTTTTTCTTAGTAAACTAAGTTATTTATGTAATAAATAAAAGATATGACATACAAAAAAATTTTTTTTTTATCAATATGTATGTAATCTAATTTAAGGGATTTAAACAATTATTAAGCAGTTATTTATATGTAGGATAAGAAAAATTCAATAAAAAAAAAAAAAAATATTATTACCAAATGGTAGACTATTAAAGACAAAAATTGCCAAAAAATTATTACAATAATACTTAAGTTATAAAATTATTATGGATTTAAGTACATAATTTAAGTAAATTGATATATCATAAAATCAAATAAAAATTAAGATTTATTATCAGCCACGAATATATTATAGTAATTATTATATAAAAAAAAAAAAAAAACCTTGACATTAAATTTGTTAATCAATAATTATTGTTAAAAAAATGAAAACTAATAAATATTAGATATAGTTTTAATTTAACTTTTAGAGTGTAATTTTTAAATCATATACCTACATTAGACCATGTAAACCATGTACAACAAATGAAAAATAATATTTTAAGCTTAGTTTAATTGATTTTCTATTTGATTGAACAAAAATTATGTTAATAAATACTTGATGGTTTAATGGACTTAATGGGGAGTTAATAAATACTTAATGGTTTTTTTTTTCTTTTTTTGATAAATATACACAAATTTCTAGGTTAAGGTGTTAGAAAACATTTTAACAAAATTTTCAACATACATATATATATCTTTGGGTTCTTAATATTATTATTTAAATAAAATTATTAAAAATCTTATGTTGTTAATTTAATTAAATCGAATTTTCGATTCTTTTACATAATTTCATTTATAATTTTTGAAAAAAAAAATTTCCAATTTATTTCAATTTATATATTTAATTAGTTTAGACACTTCATTAGGTTTAAACTAGCTTAATTATGCAGTTAAAAACTTTATGAAACATTTCAAACAAATTAAGTACAATAAAAATATTTAAAAATTTTTAACGTTTTCAAAATTCTTGTAAACCGCAGTGTTTTTAAATTATTAAAAAACAATAACTTTAAATAAATAAAAATAAATAATGTTTTTGTAACTACATACAATCAACATATCATATTAGACTTGTGATATATATTACCGAAATTTCTCACCAATTTAAAGGTCGTACTATAGAAGTTTTAATACTATTTTGTCATAGTTAGCCACTTATCATGGTTATTTACATTTTTGTAATTAAAAAAAATTTAAAAGCTCCATAGTTCGAACCTCAATTCAATGACAAATTTTGTACGCATAGCACATCACAAGTTTAATACGATAAGGATGTACATATATATTATAAAATTGACTATATTTTTTTTTTTTTTTTTTTTTGGGATTTTTAAAATTTTTCTGTTTAGCAATTTTATGACTTAAACTTATAGTTTAGTATAAAATTGATTTTAAGTTTTATAAGTTCAGAGTATATATAAGTATTTATTTAATGTTTGCAATTAAATAATTTTCGAAACTAAAAATTTTCAAATAAATCCTTTAATATTGAATGTAGATACTATAAAATTTTCATATTATTTTTTTTAAATTTCTTAAATTGTTATGATTGTTATGACATTATAAATGAAAAACAAATCTATACGGAATGAAAAAGTTTGAAATTGATTTTTAAAAGGTCAATTAGTTCTATATTTTCATACACTTAATTAATTAAAAATTAAATAAAACCATTGCCATTGTTAAGTTTTAATATACCTGTACTAAATTTATATGAATGACAATACATATATTAAAAATTTTATAATTTTCTATATATTCATATGTATGTACCTAATAAATAAATAACTAATAAAAAATAATCATAATATTTACACTTTAATAATAGTATCCCCACTCTGTTATTTAATAATTTCAAAACATAATAAAAGTCAAAACATACATAGGTACATAGGTATATGATAAAATTTTGAACTTTGCAGAATCTAAAGTTATCATTTCGCATTTAAAATGAAAAAAAAAAAAAAAATCTAAATATTATGTTATATTGTTAAACTTTAGTCTTATTTTGTTTTATATTATTTTTTTTTATTTTATATATTATGTACCTAATATATGTAAGTATGTACCTAAAAAATTATTTATACACAATATATTATAATATATACATATTACATATACACATAATATAAATATATTATACCTATATACATTTTTTTAATTTAACTTTGATAAGCTTATTTATTTTTATATTAATAATTTCGCTTCTTTTATTTTTTTTCTTTTAATGTTTTTTGATAAATTTTGTATTAGGGTATAAATGAATAAATCACAATAAGATTTTTGTTATGTACTCGTACATATTACATTATTTTTTAAAATATTAATAATTATTAAATTTTTAATACGTACACATAAGTACTTATATATATATATATATAATTTTTTTTTTTAATTTTATTTTTAGTTTTCAATATCAGTATTGACCGATTTTTTGTTCATGTGCAGTAGCGAATCAAAAAAAATACAAGTATAACTACACAACAACAACAAAATAAAACATTTATTCCGGTAAAAATCGATGATAGAAAACTGCAAACAAAATTTTATTATGAATTATGAAAAACTAATAATTAAAACTTAAACACATAAAATACCGTTATTTCTAAAATAAAATAACTATAATAGAATTCATATATACCTATATGTAATCTTGTAATACGCAAAAAATTTAATTTACATTAATAAATACGGTAAATTTAATTGAATATTTTTTTTTTTTCATATACACTTTTCATTATTTTTAGTGTATTCCCAATTTTAGAAAAACAACACTTTTTTTTTCTTTTTATTAAAATTATAATTTAAAAAAAATTAAAAACAAAAAAAATTTTAATAAATTTTTAAAACAAATTTTTTGTAAAAAACTAAAATTATATTAATTTTATTTTAAATTGTTAAAAACTTCAGTTTTTCCTTTATTTAAAAATTTATTTTTTTATTTGTGATCGGAAATCTTTTCTTGTATCTACACGAATTTATTCTGAATCTGAAGTATAAAACTGTTAGATATTATTTTTTGCTTATGTTGTTTTCTTTTTATATATTAAAATTATTAAATCAAAAACTAAAAAAGCTGTTATACATTTATATTAAATAAAGACAAAATATAAGTAAATAAAAACTGTTATACATCATATGGAGAAATACAGAATTTTTTTTATTTTACGTCAATTTTTATATTTTACATTTGAGTTTGGGATAAATTTTATTCTTTTGCAGATAAAAAAGTAATAAAAAAAATACAAAGAAAAAGAAAGAAATTAAAGTAAAATAAAAAAAATGAGGCATATGATATTATGATATCGGTATGGCATATGAGTAATGAGAGAATACGACACTAATAACGCTGGCTGACCCAGACATCGCAAAAAAAATTTAAAAAAGAAAATAGTAATGCCAGACTTACATACATATACGTAACGAGTATTACTTATCATATTTTTATTTGGCAAACTTTAATGATTTTATTTACGATATACATAATATATTGTAGATATAGATAAAAATGTACATAATATGTTAAATTTTTTAAATAGAATTTAAATTATTTAAATTAAATAAAAAGTAATATGTATTAATTATAACTTTTTATTGTTCATAAGACTTAAAGCTTTAATTTAACTAATAAAATAATGAAATATACATATACATTTTTTTTTAACTAAATTTTCAATCTTATGATCTCAGAAATTTTAGATTTATTTTGTATTATATTTTACTACATGAGATAGTTTTTCAGGTGTTTATTCATAATTAAGGAAAATCTAAAAATGAACTAACACCCAAATAAACTGAACAAACGTCCGAAAAAAATGAATTAAAGGTGGAAAAAACAGACGTTCAATACAAACAGTGAAAATATTGACCTTTTTCCGAAAGGTTTTATTAACACAAACACAGAGGTTTAAAATTTTTTAATGATTGATAATTTTAGAGGTATACATTATACAATTAGTTAATGGTTATTTTAGATAAAAACTTGGATGTTTGCAGTTTGCCTCAACTAGTTTTCTAAAAAATGGGTATAATATTTCTTGTACTTCATTATTGCGATTGTTGTAATTGACCAATTGTTCAATACATTCTGAACCTGTTTTCAGATGTTTACAAGGAATAAAAATAAAATTCAGTGGCTTTTCCTGACAAGGCATTGATTTCGTAACCAACTCTTAAATCCTTCTTAATTTAGAATCTCGCTTATACATAAATATATATATATATATAAATACTTCGGAAAAAGGGAATACCCTGGTTTTGAATTGAACTCTAAAATTCCTCATAATTCAGAATATCGCATATTCATATATAAAAACATTCTCTAAAAGGCATTTACCCTGATTTTGAATGATATTGTTAATATAATTTTTACTATTTTTTTTTTTTCCTGTTACTCCACTAGGGAGCATAGGGCTTCCACTTGAAGTCTCCAATCTTCCCTGCTTAACACTTTTTCTTCAATCATGTCCCAGGACAAATTGCATCTGCTTATTTCACTTAGGACAGTGCGCTTCCACGTCATTCTGGGTCTACCTCTAGCTCTAGAACCTCCTTGTGGAAACTCTGTTTATGTCATTTTTCCTCAATGTGTGCTCGATCCATTTCCACCTTCTCCTGGTTATTTGTTTTACTAGGGGTTCTTCATTGTTAAGTGCATACGATTCTTAGGTGCTTGTTTATGAAGACTTGCAGCTTATTCTTGATGGACTTCGTTAGCAGCCATGACTCACTACCATATGTTAGAGTGGTTTTAACATAGGAGTTGAATATGCTAATTTTTGTTCTTCTCGATATTTGGTTGCTGTTCCATATAGACCGAAGTCTGCCAATGCTGACCTTGCCTTGCTGATTCTATTTTGTACATCTTGCCTAGTACCACCTGTAGGAGTTATTATGCTACCGAGGTAACAGAATTCGTCTACACTATCTATGTGTTGGCCTTCTAGCATGATGGGGCTGTTGCTTGGGCAGTGAATAAACATTGCCTTAGTTTTGTTAATGTTTATTTCGAGCCCTCTTTTCCGTGCAGCCTGCTGTAGAAGGTTCAGTTTCGACTGTGTTTCAGCTTGGCTGTGCGACAAGAGGCAGATGTAGTCGTAGTAGTCGTCGTCAGCGTAGTCGAGATTAGAGAAATTCCTATCATCTGACCAATTGACGCCATCCCAGGTGTTACTGATTTCTCTCATTATGTCATCCAAGACTATTGTGAATAACAGTGGCGATAAAGGCCATCCTTGTTTGACTCCTACATTCGTTGTGAATGGATCGCTGATATTTCCACTATGCGATACCGAGAGTTCGGCGTTATCATAGAGAGCACAAATTATATTCACGATTTTTCTTGGTATATTCCTGTTCACAAGGGCTTTCCATATGGCTTCTCTTTGTATAGAGTCGAATGCCTTCTTAAAGTCAACGAAGACCAAAGACAGCGGTGATCGCCATTCGTGTGATTGCTCCACTATTATTCTTAATGTGTTGGCGTGATGGAGACAGCTTCTACCCGGTCTGAAGCCAACTTGTTCGTTTCTTAACGTGTTCTGCACCTCTTCTTGGAGTCTATTCTGAATAATGTTTGTGATGATTTTATATATCGTATTCAGTAATGTAATACCCCTCCCGTTTTGCAATCAGAAAGATCACCTTTCTTTGGAATTTTGATAATAATTCCTTTTTTCCATGATGATGGTATTGTTTCTGATGCCCAAGCGCTTGTTATATGCGGGTGGATGAGTTCTGCTGATGATTGTGGATCTGATTTTAGTATCTCACTTGGTAGACCATCGTCTCCTGCTGCCTTATTACTTTTCAATCTTAAGATGGCGTCTTTAATCTCACGGATAGAAGGTGCTGAGCTGAGAATGGCGGTGTTTTCTTCACTGAAGTGGTGGTTACTTCCCATTGAGGGCTGTGTGGCAGCTGAATGTTGCTTATTTACTCAAAGTGTTCTTTCCATCGCTGGGTTTGTTCTTGAACGTTGGTTAGAGCATTGCCGTTTCGATCTTTTATAGGGCGGTTAACTCTGTGAGATCGGTTTGTAAGGCTATTTATTATTATATATATGATATATTTGATATATATGATATATATGATATATTTTTACTATTATCAGTATTTTAATTGTAACCAATATTTGTAGCATCATTTATGATATTACTATCCATACTCTTATATTATCGTCATTAATCTCTATATCATTAATGATATTTTTTATACCTGTATGAACTATGTTCAAGGGTATAATAAATTTGCCATTAGGTTTGTGACACCTTAAAGAAGTCGAGCTAGATATAGTGTCAAATGTATGGATCTATTAAGCTATGTACGTTCGTCCACCCGTGCGCACGATAACTCAAAAAATAAAGGAGCCTTTTACGTCACTTTTGCAAAATTGGTAGTTTCGCTGTTTAAACCCAGCATTTTCGACCACTGGGTTCGAGTAGCTGCCATACAACTTCTTTCTTTATATGGATATTTCTTTATTATATAAGCTATAGGTATCTGAAATTTTGTAAAATGGTGTCGAGTTAATTTGGTTGTGCTGGTGCGGCAGGTTCGGGTAGCTACTATAAAACTTCTCTTTTTAAATGAAAATAACTATGTAGTGTCTATTGAAACTATGTATCTGAAATTTAGTGAAGAGGTGTCGAGTTATATGCCAACAACTTTTGTAAAATTTGATTGGTCTGGAGCAGTCGGTTCAGACTTCTTGCACCTTTTGAAACTTAATTAAGCTAGGCGTCTGCAATCTTAGAAATGATGATCAAGTTTTATGGCAACAACTTCTGTAAAATTTGGTTGTGCTGGTACAATAGGTTCGGGTAGCTGCCATAGAATTCCACAATTTACATAAATATAACTCGGTAGTTAACGTCGGTATTAAAATATCTGAAATTTTTTAAAAGATGGTCAAGTTTTAGAAACGGATATATTACGTTCATGTGGGTTCATCCCAGAGTTGACACAGTATACTTTACCGCACTCTTCCTCATTTTAATATGTAACGTTAAATAAGCTTTATTATTTGAAAAAGTAGAATAGTTAAATGGCGGTAGTAAACATTGTTTATTATAGTGTGGAGATTTTTGGAGAGTAAAATTGTTATTAAAAGATAAAATAGATGTAATTGAAGCAGTGTTACTATGTGTTTCAACTCAAGGTTAGGTAAAAAAGAAGTATTATAATCAATGTTACTGTGTTTTGTATTAAATTTAAAACTAACATGTTTTTTACTATTTCTTTTTGCCTTTAATATTGTTAGTATTATTTTTACTATTATTTATAATTTTATTTCTTTTTATATCATTATTTTTACTAATAATATTTTTGTTATTACTTTTACTTTTAATTATTTTTTTGTTTTTATTTCTATTATCAAAATCAAACTTTTAATTTTTGCTTCCACTTATTTTCTTATTTAAATTTTTTATATTTTCAAAATTACTAAGTATTACTAATTACTTTATTACTTAAAATTTTCTTTCTTAACTCCTTAAAATCCGTCACTATCGTACGTTGTTTCCATACATTAATTTACTTTTTCATTGCAGGTGGAACACTAATCTTAAACTTAAATATTTTGGCTTAAATTTTAGCCAACGTGGGAGTAATCATTTTACAGAAAATATCACGTTTGAATTTTTTATTTAATTCCGCTAGATGCTGTTCTGTAGTGTTTGTATTTAGATTTGAAATTCTCAGATTGAAATTTGGTTGAAGAACTGCATCTGGTGCATCGTCAATTATGGCGACAGATGCTAATAAAGGAATATCAATAGCCTCCGAAATACCAGCTTTGTTTCTACTGAAGTCTGAACAGTCTGCTATTCTCAATTCTTAAAATAACGACTCACTATTTGCCAGTTGAGTAGCCTCAGTGGAATTATCAATTCTAATATTATCCTGAATTAACTTTAATTTAGTTTTGACAACATCAAGATAAGCTAACACAATATCTCTAAAGCTCATTGATACGTCACTGGCTGCATTATTCTGGTTTTGTGACGAAAACTGCTCGTGTAACTTAACATTTTTCAACTGGTCCAAATTCACATTATTTGGAGCTGACAACGGCTCAACCATAATTTTTATTGATGAAATTTTCTTTTTCAAAATAGTCACTTATTCATTTAAAAAGTTCTGAACATGGAAAACTTCTTAAGGTATTGTTTAATGTTTCGAATTTTTTTTCCATCTCCTAGAAATTGATCGCGTTGCTTTTAATTACGGTAGTTAATTTTGTTACTGTTCCCTTATAATCACGTTTAACCTCATTAATTGTATCAAAGATATTGTTGTACAACTATTTAGACGTATTATCTTGATCCAAACAATTCTCACAAACAAAATGTTTAGCATAATTAAAAATTTGGTTCAATGATTTTTAAGTGCAGCTATTTAAAATTTATATTAGTTGGACCACTGCTGGTTATATACATGCAATCGCGAAGGAAGAGAATTTAAAAAATAAGATCCAAATGTTGGCAATTTAGTATGAAAAAACAGAATTTTTCAACTGAAATTTGAAGGATCTTATTGTTCTGCAGTAGAAAATAATAAATGATATTATTTTTATAAAATTTGGAATATTTTCTATTAACTGTGAAAATCATTTTAAAAAATTTAATCACTTGCATGCTGAAAATTGAGTTTTAAAAAAACTCTACTGAAATTGAAAAATATACACCCACTTCGATTAAAGTGCTTAAACACACTGGTACTGACTGACTAAACTAAAAAATAAAAAAGTGAAGTCATATTTTTAATTTATACATATGGACTGAATAAGAACAAAAGAAAACTAATGCTAGAAAATAGAGAAATACTATTTTACGAATATTATTATCGGATGTACTTCGTTCAAACTTCGATTAAAATTTTCTACAAGATTGCCTGGTATCGTATATATAAATAGTGCTGGGACTTCTACTCCCAAGGGAGTAGATCTACTTCCTTTTTTATTGTTTACTACCACACAATCACAATGTTAAAATCTACCACATTTACATAAAAGGCCAACTTTTTTAAATGTGGGTAAATTAAAAAAAAAATTAAAAATAATTTGGGAAATTACGTCTATGCAAAATTCACCTAATACATGTTAACACTTTGTTGCCTTCCGCACAGTAGTGCTGTAGCGGAAAGGAAATTTTCATGCTTAAAATTAACAAAAACTGATCACAGAAATTCTTTAAAAACTAAAGCAATAAATAATATTTTTTTAGCTAAAGAATTAATTTATAAAAGTGATGTTTATCAACCGTGTACGGCCTTAATCAAATATGCAAAAAAAAATTCTTTTAAAGATAGAAAATATGTACATAAGATATAGATTTGAATATATTTGACTATGAAATAAAGTCAACTTGTTTTGAATTCGTTAAAATTTTTTTTTTTAATACATTTCTCTGCCACATAAATGTGGACAAAAAATTTCGCAGCCTTTCCCGTTCGGGCGTGGCTGTAAATGTTGTAAAGGGAATAACTCTTACGACGTGTGTTGGATTCGAACCCACACTCCCTCGGTGTTTACAGCGTATTTTATACGCTTTTACCCACTAAGCCACCGAGGCCCCTATTTAAATGAATTTGGAAATTTGTATTAAATTTTTTAATTCTACTATTTTTTGCTACATTTGTTTTAAAATTCCATTACCTTTTTCTATTTCTAAGTCTCAGCACTTTATATAATTATATAACCAGTAGTGGTTCGACATATATGAATCAAAAATTTGTATCGTTTCCTTAGTTGTAAAATTAGAAATTTATAATTTTGAAAAATTGTGATAATTTAATTTTTTTTTAAATAATTGTGATTTTTTCCGCAGAAACCGTTATTAAAGTAGAAATTTTATTTCACTTTTAAATTTCCCAAGTTCTCAACTTTAATTTATTAATCATTATAAAGTGTATCATATCTTTAACCGTTTTTAAGATAGTTCAATATAAATGATTTCCGACTATTTAAAAAAAAAAACGGAAACCGACTATTTAAAAAAAAACTTAACTTCTTAGTTTTATGTCATACATTTGCTACAAAGTTAGCAAATGTTTTTCAGCTTTTTAAAAATTTGTTCTGAAATAATGAAATAAATTAGAATTGCGAAAAGAAAATAAATGTTATGAAAAGTATTAGTTCCGAAATATGGGCGGGAAACTGGACGGCGGAACGAGAAATTTAATTAAAAAAACAAAAAATTGGAAATTTCAGCATGCTGCTATGCTATATATAAATTTTAAAAGCATTAAGTATTTATTTAATTTTTTATCTGTATTTTAATCTTAAAATCTCTTTATAACGAATCAATAAAATTTTTTATAATATGGCATCACTTTTTTATATAAACATCTGTAACATGTATTACATACATTTTTAAATGCATACATTTGGTTGGTACATTTTATATTCGATTGCAGACAGCTAGTATTCTAATCTTTTTCTATTCATATACAGACAAGTATATAAATGTGTTTGTTTAGTAGGTACAATAATTGCGAAATGTCAATAAAACTTTTTCATTTATTCTTTGTTTATGTCTGTAAAAAATTTTTTTTTCCGGTTGTTATTCTGATTTTTGCTTTTCTTTACACAACAAAAGCAGAAACAAAAGTAAAAAGAAAATAATAATTGGATTGATAAACATGTGGCATTTAGTGGTGAATATTTTATATCCATCAAAATAAAATGAATTTTCTTTTACCCCTACTTTTATTATTCGCAAAAAAATAAAAAACTACTGGTTAATAAAAATTTTAAAAGAAATTGTTTTTTTTATAAAGCACAAAATATGTATACATATACAAATTTATTCCATATGCTTATATATTGCGTACTATATAGGCATACTACATAATTAAAACAAAAAAAAAAAAAAAACACAATATTTAATTATTAATATTCATGCGGATAAACAACGTCATTATTTTATTTATATTAAAATACTTATGGATGTATTATAGAATGATTGTATATATGTATGTACAAACAGATACTTTTATTTTGGCTAATAATTTTTTTTTTTTTCAAATTATTTTTAAAAGAAATTTTTGCAATAAATAATTAACAACAAACGAGTCATAGCATATATATATATACATATGTATTATGTATATCATAAATTAAATTTGAATTATTTTTAGAATAGCTATTTTTTTTATCCTATGTACGTAGATATGTATCTACGTAGAAATAGTTTAAAAATTTAAAAATTAAATAAATTTTATGATTATTATAGGTAATTTATAAACATAAAGTTAAGATACTTATGAATTACGAAATAAATACCTGTCAGTCTGTTACATACTTATGAATTATGACGTAATATGATCTATCTTTTATTTTGATATAAGTATAGGTACATACATATTTATTTTTTTTTGGAAAAGTTAAATGCTATATATGTATAAAATCAGATTTTTGAGTTTGTTATCAAACTGTTCGACTAACACTTTTGACTTAAACTAAAACTTTCCTCGACTTTTTATCGTAAGGCCTTGAGATACACCTTGAGATATAAATATTAGAGTTAAAAACACATGTTTATTCTTTAAAAACTTTGTGAATGAATATTACAGATTAAGATAAGATTGCAAATACTAAGTTATGTTAGAAACTTTCCGTACTTTTTACTGTAAAAACTAAAAACATTTTAGGTTTACAGCCTAATAGAGCAAATCACCTAATTATTATAAAGATACGAAGGTTATTTTTTAAATATACTGCTTAACAGAGCATAGGACATTTTAATTATAAAGATAGGAGGATAGAAAGTGTTAGCTGTTATGTACATACTTATATATACACCTACCAATCTGACATGGATGTTGTTCTGAGGAAAAGGAGCAAGAATCATTGTAGAGGGTAGGCCAACCTGGACTGACTGATTTGAAATGCTTATAATTTTTTTATTTTTAAAGTTTTTTTGTTTTTTTTCCAGATAATAAAGAATTTTACAAAATTTTATAATGTCATCATACTCAGTGCAAAAAAGTGGAAAAATTGTTGAATTTTATTATGTTTCCGGACGATAAATTTTTTGAACAATTTCATCATGAGCGATGAAACACTTTTTCATTTAAATGGATACGCCAATAAACAGAACTGCCGAATTTGGGGTACGGACAATCCGAGAGCAGTGCATCAGCGACAATTACATCCTCTCAGATGGACTTTTTGGTGTGGAATTATGGCTGATATAAAGTTATCGATCCATATTTTTTCGAAAATGAAACTGAGCATCCAAAAACCGTTTCTGGAGCGATATACCGGACCGTATTGGAAAATTTTGTACGCCTGGCAGTTCTCAATAATCGTGACATATGCTTCCAGCTCATACCGCGAGAGAGACGAATAGTGATTCTTGCGAGAACTTTTTGATAATCGAATAATTTTAAAAAATGCTGATTTTGCGTGGCTACTTCGTTCCCCAGATTTTACGGCTCCTGATTTTTTTTTTGTGGGGTTTCTTGAGAGAACGAGTTTACGTTAACAAACCCGTGTGGATATTTGGCTCGAGAAGTACCCGTATGTATTTCTGGAGCCAGAAATGTCTTAAAAAGAGCCATTAACTGCCAACAGGAAGATTGAAGCCATTTAAAGGATGTCATTTTTCACACTTAGCTTAAAAAAAATTTAATAATTTGTACTTTCATTTAAAAAAAAATAAAATAAAAAATTATAAGCATTTAAAATCAGTCAGCCCAGGTTGGCTCATCCTGTATTAATATTCTAGAACTGTATTTATACGATGATTCTTGCTGCTTAAAAAATGGGGATTTGTGGGTATATCTAATTTAGTTGTAATAATAATAATAATTGATATTCGTCAACTACATATTTTGAATATTTTTTTTTACTCTATAGCTAAATGATGATTTAGTATTAAGATAATATTCTTTTACATTCATGTATGTATTATTAAACCTTTGTATATAGTTTTATTTACAAGGAAGAAACTTAGGGAATTTCTTATTTATTTACATTTTAAAAATGAGTATAAAACGAGAACAATTAATTAAAAATTATTTAGGTGATGGAGTAAAAAAAATTAAGAACGCAACACCTGTCTCAGTAATCAAAAAATTTCTTTTTGTAACGAAAAACAAAATTTAACACATCGAACATAACAGTATGTATAAAATGCTTCCTAAGTTTTATATGTAAATAATTAAAATAAATAGCAGTTATCACTTAAAACTACCAAAACTATAAAATCTTGTTATTTTTTTATATCTTAAATTAATTTAAATAAACTTATATATAATATCTTATTTAAATAAACAATTTACTTTTTTTTTACCACATATCTACATAATATTTTGTCTACTCGTATTTATCACAACTTTTTTATAAAAACTTTACATATTTGCTATTTATGTATATGTATATATCAAGAGATAAATTGAAAACAAAAGCTTAAATAGAAAATGTTAACACATCTTAGGGTCAATAAAACTCTATACAATTTTAGGAATAACTATTTAGGTATTAGAAAAAAACAACTAAATTCAATCTTTTTGCCAATCGAAAACGACATAAATTTTTAATTAATTTACTTGTGTTTTACATTAAAACATTTAGTATTTTATAATTAAATGTTGATTGTATCAATTTTATGAATAAAAAATCTTCTGTTTTTAAATCTATAACCATTTGTTCATTTAATTATTAAAGATGGAATTAATAATGTAACTTATATTGAAAATAATTTATTAACAAAATAAATACATAAATCATTCAGAAATTATGACCTGTACAATAAAAATTATAAATATGAATATTAACCTGAGCAACATTTTTAAATGATTCATCTAGAAATTAAAGTCATGAGATACACAGGAATGTACGCGTATTGTATATTACTTTAGGTGATGTGTATTTAATAATTTAATTTTTATGATAAAAGTTAATTTATCCGTGATTATTCATTCCGTGATAGCTCTTATATACATTTACTTAATTTTTTTTTATATTATCGTAATTCTACTGTATTTTTGTCTATTTTGGCTACGCAAGTCAATATGTCTCAATAAAAAAGAACTTTAATAAAAAAAAAAATCAATAATTTCACTTTTATGCTTTTTTAATTATTTTTTTTTTTTTATATTATGTAGGTATTTATCATTGTAAAAATTTATTTAAAAGTTAAACGACAGCTACTTAAATAATATTCAAAATCACGATTTAAAAAAAAAAAAAAAATTTTAGGTATATAAAAAGGAAAATTAATAAAAAAAAAATAATTTTAAAATAATAGTAAGTACAGTAGTATTCAGGTGTTTACATAATACATATAAATACTATAAGTAACTAGGTAAATATTAATTAAAATAATTAAATTATTCTTCTGACTATGACGTTTTTTAGAGTCACAAAAAAACACATGTTTTTGCAATGCTTTTGTATATGCTGGCAGATTTAAAATTAAAAAAAATGCTTTCTTTATTTTAACAATTCTCTTAATAATACATAATACATATACATAGGTAGTAAATATTACGTATTTACTTATATTATGTACCTATAATATTCTATTAAAAAATATTTTCTTAAAAAATTTAGTTCAAATAAAAATTATTTTAAATTAAAGAATTTTTAAATCAGAACAAAAAAAAAAAAAAACTTATTAATAGTTAATTTAAAAAAAAAAATAATAATTTTATTACTAAACTCGCCGGTATCCCGGAATTTCTTTTTTTTTTTTTTTGCTAATTAAATTGCATAAAATAATTTAATAAATTTATTTAATTAATGCACAGTAAATTTATATAATGTAAATTAATTTTTTTAAAAGATTCTCTTTATTTTTCTGAAATTTTCATTCACAAATAAGAAAAAATAAAATTTATCAAAATCACTGTAATAAAAAAAAATAAATAAAATTTACAAAGGTGTATACACAGGAAACAACAAGAAAAAATTAAAAACAACATTAAAAGATAAAAAAAAGAAAAAAAATTTAAATGAGAATAAAAACAAAATAATTTTTTTCTTTCACCTTTTATAAATGCGCCTGTATTACTCATATTTTTTTTATTTTTTTGTATCTATTCACTTAATATTTTAAATTATATTCTTTTTTTTCACTTTATTTAAATATTTATATTTTAATATAATTTAATATTTTTTATTTTTAATTGTACTCAAACACGAAATAGGTAGGTACATAAGAATAAAACATAAAATTTGACGGCCGGCTTTAAAGAGTTCACGCGCGCATATTCCTTACCTTACAGAATCGCAACACAACACAACACAACTTTCAAATAAAATTTTTTTTTAAATTACCTTGGTTTGGTTTTCTGTAAAATACTAAAATCCTAATTGGTTTATTTCTGCTCTGTCTGTGTTTTCTTATTTAATTTTTTGCAAAGATTAAAAATATATTATATGTGTTATACAAGAAGAATTTTGTTTTTATTAATTTTATTTGCTTTTTAGTTTATGTATATTCATAAGTGATTGAATGAAAGAAACTAATATATGTATTATAAATATAACTTTTTTATTTCTAAAATTAGAACATAATATAATAAATAAATATAATCTTAATAATTAAAATTGAAAAAAATTATAAAACTTATGAATTTAATTCTTTGAAACGAATTCTAATTAGAAACATAAGTGTTATATGAAATCTTGGTAAATAAAAAATATAAGATTTTTAAAATATAACTTTTTTTTTTATTTTCCAAAAGATGGCTCTTTTTTCACTCTGGTGGTTAACACCATAATTAATATAAAATTAATATTGTTGGATGTTTATTGATAAACATAGAAAAGACTATACAAATTGGTGCATACACATGTGAATTATTTATGTGTTGTTTTGGTAAAGTAATAAATATTTAGGTACTCAACTATGCAATGGTTATAATTATATTTTCAATTTGGTTTTATTTTAATTTTATATAAAACGCTATTAAGTTAGTTTGTAATTACAAAATTTTTTATTGAAAATTTAATTAAAATTGTTTTGAATGTTTAGAATTTAGAACAAGTTTAACAAATGAAGTTCTTTCAATTAGAAATTATTATAAATGTATAAATTAAGTATGTATGTATGTAAATACATATATAATATTTAAATCGAAGAAACATAGATAGAATTTTAACTAGTTTCTACTATTCTTAAGTTGTAGATCATCTACACGAGATTCCCCTAATAAACTATACCAATTTTACACAAAATCAGTAATCTAATGCCATTTATTTAATTACTGCTCAACGACATAATCTTTAATTTAAGTAATGTTTTTTTTTACAATAACCAAACAAAAACAACGTATTATGTGTTTCATAAAATTTAGCAAATCATCCAAACCTGTCCGTAGTAACGCAACTCACAAACGAAAGCGTAATACTAGGATCAAAAAGATTTAAATCAACTCAGTTTTTATGTCAACTGACATAAATATGTATGTTGACATAAATATGTATAGACATATGTATGTATGTATGTATATATGTAGTAACAATTCCTTTATTTTACAAAAGAAAAACTATATACACGTAACACTTTTACTTTTGAACACATTTTAATATCTTATATGTATGATGTATCTAATATCAGTGCTCTGTTTGTGATTTTTCTGCTTTTATCACAATTACTCAAAAAAAAAAAATTGAAAACAAAAAAAACTTTTTAGTGCTTTCATCGCGCTACCTCTTGATAACACGATTCATATAATGCTGAATTAACAAAATACAAAAAATAAAGAAAATTATATATGTACCTAATACTTATTTTTTAAATTAACCTGATTCTACCTTTTAGATATTTACTTTAGCATTTTGTATAAACAAAATTTTATTTGAAGATATGAATTCGCATTGAGAGTCATTTTATTAAGGATCTGGTTATTCTTGAAAACCATAATTTAGAAGAAACCAACGTTTTTTTCGAACTCATTTTAGTTGCTTCTAAATTTTGATTGCAGACAATAAATAAATTTGGGTAAATGCAATAATTATTCCATAACTTAAAACGCTACCGACGAAGCCTGAGAAAATTAAGATATTGTAGTGCGATAATAGTAATAATAACTAATAATACTATTAATAATGCTGAAAATTCTATTATTCTATAAGTAATTGTAAATTTTTTAAACTTTATTTTTTTACAAATAGTTGAGCCGCCAGGCCAGTATTCGGACGAATTGTTGTCTTGACAAGGTTTAATATTTTTTCAAGAAAATTTTTTGTAAATTTTTAATTACGGTTTTTTTATTTATTTTATATAGCATTATTATCGCAAAACTTGTTATATTTTTCTCTTTTACCCAACTGGCAATGTAATTTGCTACGTATTCAAATATGTTTCACTTCTCATGCATCTGGTTTCACTTTTGCCCAGAAACCAAGTTTAATTCATCGATTCAATAATTGCTTCAAATGTAGCACGGAAATACAACAAATTCAGTTGATTATTTCCGATTCTTCTTCATTGGTCAAAATTATTGCCGGCCACATTTTTAATTTTACCTAATTAATTTTGTCAATGAGCCTATCATGCAATATTGATCTAGCAACATTCTATTTTTTTACAGCTAATCAAATTGATATTTTATTTAGTTTTATATTTGAAATAGTCTTTTAAACAACATCTAAGTTTCCGAATTGAAGAAATCAGAATATTATGGTAAATATACCTACCACGAAATAATCTAGTAAAATTATAAAGCTTGAATAAAAACAAGAATATATTATATAATGTCCGACAAAAAAACTATATATAGAAACATGCAGTGATGTTATAGTCAAGCACCGCGTTCCACTTTAGAGTTTTTGTATGAAAAATTGGACTGTATTTTATAAATTTAATTATTTAAATACATTTTTCAGTAAAATAATGTATTGATATGTTTATTATTTTTTTTTTGTAATGCATTTCTCTGCCACATAAATGTGGACAGGAAATTACACAGTCTTTCCTGTTCAGGCGTGACTGTAAATGTCGTGAGGAGGAATAACTCTTACGACGTGTATGGGATTCGAATCCACACTCTCTCGGTGTTTACAGCGTATTTTATACGCTCTTACCCATTAGACCACCGAAGCCCCCGAGATATGTTTATTTTTATTCTAATAACAATATAGGTATAATAACAAATTTAATTTCATTGAACCGTACCGGTGGAACTAAAACTGTCTATTAACTTTAAATGGTTTGAGGTTTGATTTTAAAATTTTGTAAGTAATAAAACTGTATTGTAACAAAAAACAATTTTGATATTTACATACATATGTATATTCAAAAGTAACTTATGTAAAGTATATGGAAAATATGTAAACAAAATTTTTCAACACAGTTTTTTTTTAATATAACGGAGTAAAGAACAAAATAAGCACTTTACTTTTCTTATTTCAATACATTCACATACTTACATGTTTCCTAAACATTTTTTTCAATTTTTTCTTTTTAAATACATAAGTAGGTACTTTGCTTTTTATTAGTTTATTTTTAATTTTTTTAACTCAATATTTTTTTCCTTATGGAGACCACCATATAATTCAAACAGCTATTCGATATATTTTTTCTTTCGTGATTACAAAAATTACCGCTTCAGCGTGAAAATCACTTTGACTATTGTCAATATAACATTAAAATTATTTTAATGTGGAATTTTTAAAAGTCAAAATTAACGTGCTATATGGAGGTCAACTGTACAAAATTACTTTATTTAATTTTTTTATGTAAATTTTATTTATTTTAATAATTAAATCTAAGAAATTAATTATTTTCTACAGATCTTCTACAAAATATAAATCTTAAATATTTACTTTTTTTTTTTATATGTACCCTTTTTATATAGGCATAATTAATTGAAAAAAAGTAATAAAAAATAATTATATTCTTTAAAGGTAAACAATTTGTTCAATTATTTTAATGGCACATAATACATTAATATTCATTCAAAATAATTTAATTAGTACATATTTTAATTTTTTTTTTTGTTCAACAACATCAACAATTGTTTATAAGTTGCACATTACCTATACTAAATATGTAAATAAATTTGATTAATTTAATATTAAATTTTTGTGTAATTTTATTTACTATAATTAAGTTCGAATTATAACTTAATTTATTTTTTTATTATTATTTCTTTATTTCGGTAACATTGCATAAATTTATCATACAGTAACTTAATTTATATTAATTAGAAAAATTGTATTAATTTAATATTATATTTTTATTTTATAGCTGTAATTTAATCGATTTGATTAATATGTTATGTAATTCTTAAATAAATTCACTTTTAAAAACGTTCATTTGAAAGAACAATATTATATTTATCGTAAGGTCTAAGGACTAACTTATGGTAGACTATAAACGGAATATGTCATAATTCATAACTATAATAATAAGAAAATAAAACTGAATAGAAATATCTACTGTCAGACAACATAATAAATAATTAGATAACAGTTGGACAATAAATAATTGGCTCAAGAAACACATGAAAAATTATACCTAATTTATTTATTATTCTTCACGAGGTCCGATTATTTGAAATTCGCTAGAATATTGAGACAAAAAGTTAAAAATCTGCAATTATTTCTAAAGCGATCGTGAAAAGATACATATGTATACGTATGTATTATTTTTCGAAGTTGATATTATTCTTTGTATACACAATCCGCTGAAGATCAATGTTTCAATATTTGTTTAGCAGGGGTTAAACTCTCAAAGTTTTTGCTAAATTATATTTTCATAAAAAATCAAAACAAACATTATTTATTCAGTATTCAAGTGTGTATAACAAATATACGTTAGTCTATTTTTTAAAAGTAGCCAAGAATCGAAAAAAGATATCTAACAACGAGAAAAAAATGATAAGAAATACACCATCAACTGTATATGGACTGTCCACTGTAATTGTGTATAGTAGATTTTATGTGAAAACTTATGTGAAAATTTATATGTGATTTAAAACTGATTAAATGGAAATCCATTTATTGTGAGGAACGCTAGAATGTGGAACATGTCCGCTTGAACAAAGGTTCGCTTGAAATTTACTTTCTAACTCTTCCTTATTATCGTATTTCCCTACAATTCCTTTCCCCATTACCTAAACCTACAATAGCATTGTATGTAAAGGTTCGTTTAAATTTTACTTTCTAACTTTATCTTATTATCATATTTCCCTACAAATCCTTTCCCCGTTACCTAAACCTACAGTACATTGTATAAAGGAATCATTACTTAAAATTTGGTTAGCATGAAAAATAAAAATTAGCCAAAAATTTCTAAACTTATTATTATTATATTATGTAATCTCATGTTTAATGTTGGCTTGCATCAATTCATATTTCATAAATTTCAAATTTTAAATACCTAAATACTTAATCCAGAATTTGTTTTTACAGCTCTAATAACAAATAATTTGATATTTGAACTACCACATTAATTTAAATACAAAATTTTATTCTTAATTTTTATTAAAACACAAATATTTGATTATTTGTATTACCATTTTTCGAATAATTTACAAATTAATAAAAAATAACTTTTAAGTAAATAGTTATAAAGTTATTAATAAATAAAAAAAAACTACATAACAATGAAAAGAAATGATAAATTTCACATTCTAATTTTGAATCTACTTTTAGAGAACGAAAAAAGATTTGCTGCCAAGAGAAAAGTTGTTTAAGAAGAAAAATCTCTCAGATATGTCATTTTTGAAGAGTAGATCTTTCTGATTCAATTTGGTATTGGTTTAAATTGAAAATTATTATAGTAACAGAGTACAGTACACGACACACGTCAGACCACAGAATGGCGAGTACAGACAAACAAGGAACAATAATACAGATACAGGGTACAATCATACTTCAGATATTTAATTTTTTCAAATTGGATTTATCTACATTTAAAATTTGTTCTCTTTCTGTTCTCTGAAAAGCAAGATATGCTTTATTGCCTTTGTCTAACTGAACTGCCCATTTAAAAATATAATTGTTGCTCTCATAGTCTCATATAAATGTTTAAATTTTTTTTACTCTTTATGAGTTTATGATTTTGAATATGATATAATGATAAACGATGAAGCAATAAGGGGATTTAGATTTAAATACGTACACAAAAATTTCAGACATGGAAAATTTATTCATAATTATTAAAAAAAATATAAAGATTTCTTGTTTTCCTGTAAGACAGTGGACTTATTATCAAAGTTTCTTACTTATTTGTATAATACTTGTGCTTATTTTGTGGATTTTTACATTTTTATCTGCCTTTATTAAAATATAAATAAAAGATTATTAGATATTCTTTAGTAATAGCAGAATTACTGGTGTTGTCAGAAAATTTTCTATGCTTTTTAGACTATGATAATTTTCTAAACTAATTTTTTAGTAACATATCATTTATAAAGATTGTCTTGTAGAGAAAATATAAAGGAAACTTAAGGAATTAGGAATCAATTTTATTTAAATTTTATTTAAAATTTAAATTTAACGAATCGGCCAAAGGATACGAATCAATGGAATGTTTGAATTTAATCGGTAAAATCTAGATACATATTTAAACAGCATAATAACAAAGCCAAAAAAAAAAACAAAAATGGGAATTTTATGAACATCATTCTTTTGAGTCAGAATGAATTAACTGTTAGAAATAAACAAAATGTCTGTTTATTTAATAGAATAATTAAATGTTATTCGAGAATTTAAAAAATAAAATATTAGTAAATTAATTCACCAAATTTTAATTCATAGTATAGGGCTGATATAGTATAAATGTTATTAACGTAAATTAAAAATATCTGATCCAATTTCGCTTCGTTATCTAATTATTTTTGTGGAAGTACTGTACAACTTACAAGTACGACAGTCTAATAAAATTGCAGGAATTCGAATACATACATAAAATGTTAATGTAAATTAAAAACAAACAAACATTTCATTTACCTTTAGCGTTCGTACCTATATACATTTTTTGTTTAATTTACTTTATCCTACCTACAACTTTTTACTTATTGTAAAAATCTTTCGTCAACCAATTTGTCCATGTCGATTATCTGCTCTCAATTTTTTTAAACTTTTTCATTTAATTTTCTTTAATGTTTTCTGCTTTTGTTTTTTTTTTTTTTTTTTATTTAAAATTGCCATATCACCATTCACTACCTATAAATTTGTATATATTTTCAACAAATAATACAAATATACAATATAAAAATAATAATAAAAATAATATAAAAAATGTATTTTAATAATGTGTTTTTTTTTAAGCCCACAACAAATTTATTTAAGTTCATTTTTCTTCTCAACATTACGAAAATTTAATGCTCTTTTAGTCTTAATGTTCCCGGCAAAGGCATAAAACTACCGGAGAAAGAAATTTATTTTATTTGGAAAAAAAAAAAAATAATCAAAATGAACCACTTAAGAAAAATTCCTCTACGTATGGTAAGAAAAGATAAAAAAAAAAAAAAAAATGCTCAATTTTTTTAATTAATGTTTTTTCTTTTTTGTTTCACTTTCATATCTATTTGAAAAAATCAAAATAAATAAAGTTCAGTAAAAAATCAATTGATATTAATTTAAAGAAAAAAAAATATTAAATTAAATTTGTGCATGAAAAATTCATTTAATTATTAAAATATGTGCTGATAAAAGAAAATTAAATTTAATGTGCCAATTATAAAAAAAAAGATAGATTTAATTTTATACAAATATAAATAAAAATTGTATATTTTTTTTAGATTAAAAATGCCTTCCAAAGACAACAATTGGCTCAATTTTCTGCTGCTAGCTTAGAGGGTGTTAAAATGCCAGCTTTAACTTTTCTTAGTGATGATGAAAGAATGATGAAGGAAACTGGTAAGATTCTATATATTGTATAATATATGTATGTATATAATAGTATATTTATCATTTTACGTTTTAATTAATTAATTTATTAATAACACAAATCACATAAAATATATTGCATATACATATATTATATATTTTGTAGTTAAATAGAGAAGTCTATAGAATTTTAATAAATTTAAAAAGTGCTAAAGAATTATATACATACATATATGTAGGTTCATTTATCGTCTTATCTTTATATAATATAATATAATATAATTTTTAAATTTGAGATGAAAGTACATAATATATACTTTAAATTAAATAATTATTTATTTATTAATTCATCTCGCATAGAATTAATGATATTTTGCTTTCTAGCTACTTATATATTATAAAAATTTCTATATTGATCATTGATCGTGACGTAAATTATTATATATGTACATACATATGTTTGTAAATATGTATGGCTTCTTCAGTAATTAAATATTAAATGAAATTTTTTATATAGGAAAATTTGAAATAATAGTGCACAATTTGATTTTTCTGATAAGAAATCAATTTACTAAAATTATTGTGTTTATTTTTATTTTTAAACAAATCGGTGAGATTAATTGTAGAATGCAAAGTCCAAAGGTTATAATCTAGTGTTATAATATGTTATAATATAATATTATGATATTATATACATATACAAAGAGAAGGAGAAGCAATAGGTTTCCAAAAAAAAGTACCTGAGTGTAGCATGAATTGGGTTGTTTCCTATAGGGTTTTAAAAATAAATTCATGTGTATATGACATATTGCATTTTAAATTGGTACATAATTAATTTTATAAACAAAATGATGTTTCATGTACTTGACAACAAATATGAATACATATTATGTATCTTTATACCTAGCTGAATTAAATTAAGATTTTAATAAATAGAAAATTTTTTATGTGTTGGTGCAAATTAAAATCAAATTAAATATGTACTTAATAAATATTTAAAATTATCTAAATATTTATTAAGTACCTACATATTTAATTTGATTTTTCTTTAATCCAATTTAGAAGTAAATTTGACGAAGTTAAAAAAAAAACTTCAAGGTCACAGAAGAACGAAATTTTATTTAATATGGTAGAGCGACTGGCGTACGTCAACATTAAATTGATAAAAAAAAAATATAGATACCTTATTAATTTTACTTTCTAAAATTCTATTAGCATTTCTCTTATAGCATAATAAAATGCAAAAGCTTTATTTTTATTTTTATAATAATTTAAAATATATTATTAAGAAAGCCTTTGCATAATGCATATGTATTAAAATGATAATAATCAAAATATATACATAATAAGAAACCATAAGAAAAAAATTGTATTTTTGTTTTTTTATTAATTATGTACAAATTAGGTGCTATTAAAATCACTAATTTCAATGTTTTTGAAATCCAATGAACTCTGTAATTTATTCATCGTATCAAAGCGTTTGTCAAATTTTTAATTACATTTCTGATTTAACTTTTAACATTATCATTTGATTAGTTAATAAACTTAAATGGATAATGAATCAATAATAATTAAATTTTAATTAATTTAGAAGAGAAATTTATAAATTATTTTAAAAAATACATAATAAAAAATTAATAGTAATCATTAATAAATAATAAACGAAACTATTTGAAAGATGAAAATTGCAAAAATAGTTGGGTAGGTCTTTAACAAAAAGATATATAAAAATGGTAGCATATAAAAAAAATATATAAAAATGGTAGCATATAAAAAAAAAATAAAAATGGTAACATATCTAAACAAAGATTAAATTTCTTCAGACTTTTTTTATTTCATTAAGATTCTATTTTATTTTTAATTTTTTTTTTTTCAGTTTCAAGATTGGCACAAGAAGTAGTTGCACCACAAGTCAAAAAAATGGATGAAAATCATCAATTTGAAAAAGAAATTATTGATGCTATGTTCCAAAATGGTTTAATGGGTATTGAAATTCCAACTGAATTAGGTGGAAGTGGTTGTAACTTTTTAACAACTATGCTAGTTGTCGAAGAATTATCTAAAGTTTGTGGAGCGGTTGGAGCACTTGTTGATATCCATAATACATTAGTTTGTTCACTAGTAATGAAAGTTGCTACACAAACACAAAAAGAAAAATATTTGCCAAGATTAGCTCAAGAACATGTAAATATCTGTTTTATAAATTTAATTAAGTTTTGAATAAACTTTTAATTTTGTATAAACTTCTTGTAGATTGGAAGTTTTGCTTTATCAGAACCAACAGCTGGATCCGATGCATTCTCTTTAAAAACTACTGCTAAAAAAGATGGAGATCATTATGTCCTCAATGGTACTAAAATGTGGATTTCAAATTCTGATGTAGCAGAAATATTTTTAATTATGGCGAATGCCAAACCAGAAGCTGTAGGTTTTTTTTTTTTGTAATTTATATTGTCATTCTTTTTTTTTTTTATTATTATTTAGGGGTACAAAGGTATTACAACATTCTTTGTTGAACGCAATACACCTGGTTTTACAGTTGGTAAAAAAGAAAAAAAATTAGGTATTTGTGCATCTGGTACATGTATGTTACATCTTGATAATGTACGTATACCAAAAGAAAATCTTTTGGGAGAGTTTGGAAAAGGTTATCAATATGCAGCTGGTTTCTTAAATGAAGGCCGTATTGGTATTGCATCACAAATGCTTGGTATTGCACAAGGCACATTTGATGCAACAATTCCATATTTATTAGAAAGAAAACAATTTGGTAATGATATTTATTCTTTCCAATCAATGCAACATCAAATAGCGACAATTGCAACAGAAATTGAAGCAGCACGTTTATTAACATATAATGCTGCACGTTTACAAGAAAATGGTAAATCTTTCGTTAAGGAAGCTGCTATGGCTAAATTTTATGCATCTGAAGTAGCACAAAGAGCAACAATTAAATGTATTGATTGGATGGGTGGTGTAGGCTTTACAAAAGATTTCCCACAAGAAAAATTCTACAGAGATGTTAAAATTGGTGCAATTTATGAAGGAACAACAAATATGCAATTAAGTACAATTGCAAAATACATTCGTAAAGAATACTCTTCGTAATCAAAACATTATAGACTCTGATTTATTAAATATTTTTATATGTATACAAATAAGATAAAAATCTGAAATGCATTTACAATTAAAACAAGATAACAAATTTTAATGTATATATAAATATAAATTTATACATATGTACATTACATAATTTTTTTTTACTGATTTTTGTTAATTTTTTTTAAATTTATTAATATATACATATGTATATATACCTACATACAAACATTCAAATGTATGTAGATATGTATGTTAATCTTAAAAACCATGAATTTTTCTTTTTTAAAAAGATAAGCAATTTAAATTTATTCAATTTAAAAATACAACAGAAAATAAATAAAGTTTTGACAAAAGAACTACGCATCCGCAAAATGTTACAAATAAATAAGTCGTGAGACATACATACCTTACTTCCCATTTCAAATAATCCTTGGATTGAAATTAATATTAAACTAATCAGTATACAAATTCCCAGCTTTTTTTTGAAAGTAAGTATTTATAAAATACAAATTTTTTTAAAATACAAATAATAATACAAAGTTCATTTAACTAGTTTACTTCTTTCGATTCATTTTTTAATACATATGTATGTATGTAGTATGTAGGTACATATTTGAATTTTGAAATTTTGTTATGACAACAGAAATCTTATTCAGGATATTTAAAAAAATGTTAGATTGCCGGTAGATGTCGTAACTGGTAAATTATTATATATGTCATACTATATACTTATACAATTTTTGTTTTATAGATTTTTAATATAATTTATATAGCCTGCCCTAGACAATTTCGCATTTAAACATAAGCCACATTGAACAAGGAAATTTACACAACCAAACCAGCTTTTCTGGCTGAAAATGTAGCAAAATATTGTAAAGGGGAATTATTTTTGCGATGAGTATAAACGATGAGTATACCCACTCTCCTTCAGTGTTACAGTTAACACTACAACGCAGTTTATACACTCTTTAATCACTAGAAGCTCATACTCAGGTACCATAGATATAATATAATATATAATATTATATCTATGATAGCGTTAGGTAGGCTTTTTTTACACTCTTGTCAATGAGGTAATCGCGTACATTTTTTCAATAATTTTTTTGGTTGCAGTAATTTTTTTTATTTCTACAGTTGAAATTTCTTTCATTTTTATTACTATTATCTATTATATAATTTAAAATTTGAAGTTGGAAATTAACCTTTAAAAAGTTGTTGGAAAATAAATGAACTTGGAAAAATGTAAACAAACTGGCTTGTCGTATTAAAAAACTGTTCGTTCAAAGCAGTGCAAAGCAAATTATTGCGTATTGAAAAAATTTGAGAGTTCGCCTCAAAATTCACTAGAAACAGCAAAAGTTTAGCTTGATAAAATTCTTTAAAAAAAGTTATTCTATTTAAAAAAATTAAAATAGTAACATATTTTTAAACCTGCTTTTTCATTTCAAACGTGGTCTTATTTATTTGTTGTAATTGGACAATAAAAACATAAACTTAGTGCTAGGAAATATTATAGTAATTAATTGTATTAGTTATTATATAATTTTAATAAATAAATAAATTAAATCAATTATTAGTATATCATAACTAAGATACATTATCCCTAGATAGGCAATGGAGAACATATTTACAGTCAATTTTGAGAAACAGGTAAGTGAACTCCGCTTGAGTACGTTTCGTTTCTAAACTCCCTGAGTCCCTGGTATTTGGTAAACACTATGACAGATAAAAATCGTTTCGAAATGCCGGAGTAGAGTAAAATAAACACACTAACGTCACAAATATCGTTTTGAAACACCAAAATCGAGTAATGGAGTTATTTTTTTAACCTTACTGCGAGGAGGATTAAGGAGTGTTACAAATGTGAAAGTCTTATTAAGTGTCATTATTACTTTTTTTATTTAAATTTTTCACATTATAAACTTAAATATTAAAATAATTGTAAGCGAAATAGTTCAATTGAACTTAAAATACTTCTTAAAATTAATTTTTTTTCGAAAACTCCATTATTTGTACAAATAAATAATAAATGTCCAATCTAATTTTGCCAGTTCAAATTCATATTTAGCTCTAGGTAGTCGTTTCGAAATACTCTGGATGTGAGTGTGGTAGTTAATCCTATAAAAGCATAAACTCGACTCGGAAAAGAAATGACTATACCTAACTTCCCATCTATTTGTAATATCTGGTAATATATATATATATCTATAGTACAACACAACTAGTTTAGTACTTTACTAAGTTTAGTACTTTAGTATTGACATTCATATATTGTTGACTTAGGCGCCAACATTCTTTTTAATAAAATCGCAAATTTTGATATTTGAAATTTGTTGTGGGATAACTTGTTTACTGGTAAAAATTTAAGTAGTTTTTCCTTCCCCGCCCCGGTAAAAGTTTGAAAAATCTGTTTTTACAGCTGAGTTTTGTTAAATTGAATTGTTTTTGTTAAATTGTATTTAATATTTTTTAAGTTTATAATTATTAACAAAAATAAATGTGTTACATTATATTTTAGTTGTTTTGAAATGTCTGCTTATGATAATATATACCGAGAATTGGTCTCGTTAAGTCAAGAAGTGGTATCAACAAAAGTTTTAGATAGAAATAGATCAATAGATCGTTTAAATGAAGTTCTTACTTCAAATAAAGATGAAATATATTATATTATGTCCAATAGTAAATACAATACCAATTTAACATGGGCAGGTTTGTATTCTGGATCAATAGACTCTATATTGCAGCATTCCTTAAAATTAGATTCAAATGCTAAAGGATATCAAACTTCTGTCAACAAAAATCATTTATATTCTTCAGTACTGAATAAAATTATTGAAAGCAGTTATGAATGTAAAAATAATAAAAAAATACCAACAAATATATTATACCAAGGAATTTTAACAATAATGAAAAACAGAATTGCTAGAGAACATTTTGGTACTACAATATTACATATAATTGAAGAAACTTTTTTTTCAAAAAATAAAGCAATTTTATGTGATTTAAAAATGAATGACTATATTGAACTAATGTCTTCTATATTTAATATTGCTCGGAAAAACGAACAAAATTTAAATGTTGGATTAAAGTGTGCTGCTAAAGGTAAAATAAAAACTTCATAATTGATAAAAAAATTTTATATATTTTATTTTAGGAATTGAATATGGAACACAATGTTTTCAATGTACTCAATCACTTTTTGAAATTCTTGAACATATTCAAAAACTTACACATAAAGTCGAAAACAATGAAACAGTTCTTCATTTAGTTATCAAATTAAATTTATTAGTATTAAATGAGTTAGCAATTGAAGGTCATCACAAAGTAGTTCATTATTATAAAAACACAATTGATGTATTTTGTCGATTTTATAGTTCTCGTTTGAGATCAGAAACAAAAGAAATACTTTTTAAAATATATGAATTATTTTTTGATATTAATTTTCCAAATATTCGGAACGAAATTATTTTTCCAAATAATACACGATTCTCTATGGATTGGGAAAAAATTAACCGAAAATTATTTTATATAATTGAAGCAGAAATTAAAGAAAAATATTCTAGTATTAACGCTGTTGAAGAAAGAAGTGAATCTTTTATAAAATTTGCAACAAAAATGATAAATTTAATATATGCAACACAAAATTTACAAGTTAATATTGATTTACAAAATGATGAACAAGAATGTTCAAGTGCTAAACAATCAAAAAGTTCTACAAATTTGGAAGGTAACTTTAAATTTAAAAGAGTCAATCTTGATGATCATTTTTACTTTTTTAGGTATTCTCAACATAATAAATAAAAACAAACGATTATATGATCAACCAATATGGTTCACAATTTTAGTAGGATTTCTTAAATCTGAAGACAATTTAATAGATATTACATCGTTTCAATTACTTTTAAATATCATGATTGAATTTTCTAATCAAAATTTTGATATACTAAATGATATTCAAAGTGTCAAGATCCTAACCAAGCTTCTTTTAACAAAAGAAATTTATTTTACAGAAACCGAAATTTTTAAACAACTATGGGAAAATTTTGTAATATTTATTTTAAATGAATTAACGCATAGTACAGATTCTTCTATAGTAATTGAAATCCATAATTTATTACAAATACTTATTAAATACAAGAAAGTGAATTTAATTACTAGCACAGGAATAGTAAAATCTTTAATGGAAACACAAAAATTGAATAATATAAATAACTTGAAAACAATTAGAGAAATGTTAATAGCTCACGGCACTTCAATAGTTATAAAGAATGGCTTGGAAGAGTTTTTTAAACAATTATATTCTTCCAATAATGATAATTCTGATAGTAAATTTTTATTATATCTTGGTCATATAACAATTATTTTGATTCTAAATAATTTTGAAAATTTTGATAAGCATATAATAAATGATTCTTTTGAGAACGAGAAGAATATGTCTATAAAAGAAAATCCAAATATAATTCAAAACATCAATTTAAAATATATAAGAAAATTTGTTGCAATTGAAAGTAGAAAAACTGAAACTATTAAAACTAAAATGAAAATTACTAGTATTACATATTTAAATGAAAAATATTTTGAGAATTTATTAAAAAACTCAGATTTTCAATTAATTGAAAATACAAAACTAATTGAAAATTTATATAAATTAAAAAAGTTAGTAATGTTAATCGCAAATTTTTCTAAATTTAATATTTTTGGTTCAGCTACTGAAGCATGTTTATTAAGAAAAAAATTTGGTTTATTAATACAACGAATTTGTGTTCAGTTAACTAATCATTCACAAGAGAACATTTTACGATTAGGATGCATTAAAATATCTTCTTTAACAAAAGAAACGTTACAAGTTATAATTCAATTAAGGGAAAACAATTTATATGAGTATTCAGATCAATATATAGAATCTTTTACACAATTTTTACATAAAATATATGAATGTTTAAATACAAAAAATTTAGATTGGGAACTGGAAATTAAAGATGAAATCAAATTAAATATTCTTAAAGCAATATCATCAATGTCACAATTTAATGGTTTTAACAAAAATACTTTTGATATTGTAAAAGATTATAATTTTATTGATTCAAACAGTATTAAATCACACAATTTTAAAAATATTGATATGTTTTTCGATATTTTGCATTATCTAATTAAGAAAAATGAATTTTTAGAAAAAGAGATACCAAATTGGATTTTAGAACATTTAGAAATTATATGTAAGATGCATCATAATAATTTGGATATAAGTACAAAAATTATTGATTCATTATTAAATATATGTATATCATTTAAAAACTTTCCTGATAATATATGTGATGTTTTTGTAATTTTATCAAGTTTTCTAAAAATTTGTTATAAATTGAAATTTAATTCAATATTTAATGCAAAAGTAATTTTATTATTTAAAGATATTGCTAAGATATATCCAGATTTAATTTTGAATAATGAAGGTAAATATTTATGATTGTAGTAAATTATAACTAAAAAAATTTATGTAAATTGAATTTTTTCATTTTAGATATACGAGAATTATATACTTCTTCAATTGGTAAATTCTTTTCATCTTCTTCTTTAATTATTAAATTTAGTGTGGTTGAATGTGTTTCATATTTATTGGATTCAGCATGGTTATCTGAATTTTCAACAATTTCTGATGAATATATTGGATTTTCAAAAAAATTGTATAACAGCATAAATTGGATATCACTTTTGAATAATGGTGATGATGATGAAATGAATTCAGATGATAAAGTAAATAAAAATTCAGCAATAATACAATTATTTTTTGCTCTATTTGGATTTAGTTATACAAATGGACAATCGGGCTTTCTTGAGTTAGTAGATTTTTGTAAAAATAATAATTTAAATGAAAATTATTTCGCAAATCAGCATATAAATCAATTTACTAAATATTTCAATTGCAAATATGATAGTTTAGTAGCCGATTCATCTAAAAAATTGATATCATTTTGGTTAAAACAAAATTTTAATCTACATGAAATTCCTTGGTATTTATGTAGTACAAAAGAAGATATATTTTATAAAAAGAATTTAAAAGAATTTGTATTTATGTCATTGAAAAATAATAAGAAATATATTAACGAAATTGAAAGTAAAACTTGTACAAAAAAAGAAATATTTCTTAAACAGAATCTTGAAAAATCTTATGCCTTCGTATTACCCTATTATTTAAAAATTATTACAGAAAATAGTGATTATGTTTTAATTAATACAGATTATATTCAAGAAGTTAATAATTTGTTGGAAAATTATAAAAGTTATAAAATTAATTTAAACGCCATGTTAAAATCATTGGAATTATATGATGTCATTTTTTATTTATTAAGCCAATATTCAGATAATAAAAAATTTGAAGAATTAATAAATTTTAGGACACATTTTTCAAATATTGAAGACTTTGATTATAATATTTTACAAGGAACGTTAAATAACTTAACTAGCAAAAATATTAAATTTTCTAAATTTGCTTTAAGTAATTCATTTGTACTAGTAAAATTAAATGAAAAACTTAAATGGGAAATTTTTAATTCGAAATTTACAAAAGAAAAACTTTTATGGATTTGCCGATATATGACTATAATTGATTTATTAGATATAAAAGAGATTGAAGATGACTTAAAATGGTTCTTTGCAAATGATGCAATATATTTTGTCGCAACAACTTTAAAAAATTTTTCTGATATTTTTTTAATATTTAAAGCACTAATTTATTTTATTGAGAATTTATTAAAAAAATTAATAAATTGGTCCAATCAAATAGAAGATGGAATTTTTGAAATAATAAATCAAATAATTGAAATTGCTGAAAGTAATAATGAAATTGAAGAAAAACTGAAGATTTGTTTGGGTTTTTTGGAAAATATTTTTTGTTGGATAATTGAATCGAAAAATGAATTGTTAAGTCGTTTGGAACCGTTAATGGAAAAGGAAATTTTTAAGGGTAAATATAAACGTTTTAAACAAAAAAAAAAAAAAATTTTTTTAACTACCATTTTTTTTTATTTCAAGGAACATCTATTGAAATTCATTGCAAAAAACTACCGTCGGTCACCAGAAAAATTATTTTAGAAGATTTAGATGAATTTATCAGTAGTAAGACAAGAAATTCATACACCATCTCAAAATTATCTTTAAATATTATGAAAAAGAAAAAGGAGTTTATAGAATTAACTGAACATATTGAAAAAAAAAAATATGTACAATGTCTGTTAAATATTTTAATTGAAATTATTATAAATAATTCAGAAAAAGAAGCTAAATGTGCATTAGAATGTTTGGGAGCAATTGGCCCAATTTTTATAAGTAAATATGCTTTTTTGAATAAAGGCCAGAATTCGGTTTTTGTTCAAAATTGTGATGGTTTCGAAAAAAGAACTGTAAAAGGAATTGAAAAAATTTTATTTTTCTATAATCCTACATCATATTCTTTTATCTTAGGAGTTGCAGATTTTATTGCTAATTCAGAAAACTTTAAACTAGATACTATTAATCAAAAATTTTTAAAACCTTTCTTAAGAAATACAAATTTCCATAAATCATATGATATCGAATACACACTTAAAACCGAAATTAATCTAAAAAAATTATTATGTGAAAATTCAAATCAACAACATTACGAAATATTTTTAACACGTTTTACATCAAAAATATTTCAAAGTTTAAATTTGATTGCATTTCAAAAATTATCAAGTGAAAGATTTGAATTTTGTGAATTTATAATATTACCTTTAATAAAAATTATTTTGCAAAATAGTCAAGGATTCCATACAATTTTAATAAATATGTTGGATCATTTCTATACCGAAACCAATAATGCCATAACAAGTACAAATTTTTCAAATAGAAATTACATAAATAAACGTACAATAAAATTAATGTTAGATATAACAGAATTGTATCGAATTCAAAATAACTTCAATGTTCCTATAAATTTACTTAATGTAGCGAATGTTGCAGCATATCAGCAAGCCTATTTTTTAGCAATTTTTTATTTAGAATTATGGGCATTAAATGAAAAAGATAAATCTAGTTTTAAAGTATCAAATAGTGAACTTTTAAAAAATCTAACTTTTCAAAAAATAGCTTTACCAATTTTTAAAGCAATTGACTGTAAAGATGCTATTAATGGATTTCTTGATCCTATTGATTCGCAAATCGAATTATATAATAATAATAACGATTGGATGGATATTTTAATTGGTAAGATTGAAAATATATATTGTGAATTTTATAATACAACAAATTATATATTTAGAAATGGACGCTTCAAATTCTTTACAACATTCCAAGAATTCCAAGTTTCTTGTGGATATTCTTAAGCGAAATGGTTTTCTATCTTTATCAAAAACTCTGCAAAGTACTGCAAATTTAGCTGAAGATGAAATTGATTATGAAATATATTGGCGTCTTGGGAATTGGGATATTTCAGTTTCAGACATTGGTATAAAAACTAATAATCAAAATAACTTAGGGAATCTAGAAAATCAATTTGAAAAGAATCATTATGAGGCTCTTAAAGCTATTAAAGAAAAAGATGAAACAAATACTATTCGTTCTATTGAAGGTGCAAAAAATGTTATAATTAAAATACTTAAAGAATCAAGTATTGAATCTGTACAAAATTTTTATAAACATTTGACTAATGTGATGCTACTTCGTCAAATTGAAGAATTTTCAGTAATTCAATTTTCTTCAACTGGAAAGTATTTATCTAGTCCCGAAACTATATTATTTAATTGGGATTTAGAGTGTGATATGAAGTATGGTAATTTTGTAAACAAAGAAAGAATAACCGCTCAAAAAATTGCTTTATTTGAATTATCTGGAACCAGAGCGCATAGAAAAATTTCTGAATATCATAACGGTTCAAACATTATTGCATTATATTTGATGAATATGGTCGAAAATTGTTACAATTCCAATTTAAATGAGAATTTTTGCTTAGCCAAAAGTTATTTGTCTAAATTGAAAAGTTTAGCAGATATAGATGAAAAAGTAAAATCTAAAATAGACTTAATTAATGCCGAAATCTCTAAGCAAACTGGTAGAAAATCTACTGCGCTTGCAATTTTGCAAAAGATAATTAAAGAATCACCAACTCAACATAGTATATTACATCAAATTGATGCTAATATATTATTAGGGTGTTATTTAGCAGATGATAATGATGAATCTTTTAATGATATTTACGGAAATTATTTTTATAAAGCTCAAATTAGATTAGAAAGTAAGTCTTTAGTAATTGTATTTAGATTAATGACCATATCATTAATCATTTAATTTAATTTGGTAATTATTTATTAGTTCTTTTAACTTTAAAATAACAATTAATACATGATAATTGCATTAAAAAATCATTTTCTTTCTCAGATAAATAAAATTTACTATTTTCTTTTTTTATTTATTTAAATTAAAATTCTTCTACAATTGATAATTAATTATTAAATTTGATACCCTTTTTTACACATTAACATATTTTATGCTCATTTAAATTTAATTTAAAAATCATTAATAAATAACTATTAAGATACATTTTTCTAATATTAGTTGTCCCCCTTTTTTTATTTTTTCTTTATTTATTCTACATAATTTATATACTTAGTTAAAATCAATTTATTTTAAAATTATAGTTTTTTATTTTATTACGTTGCCTTTTTAGCAATAACAAATTTGTGCTTTTAATTTATAGAGATTCAAGAAATGATCGATAAAGGCAGTATAAAGACTATGGATATGAAAACCTACAATCGGATTAGGAAAAAACTATATCAAAATATTGCTGAACATGCAAACCGTGAATATCAACAAGTTGAACAACATATTAAATCTGAAAATTTCCAGAAGTCTATTCAAATAATGGAAAAACATCGTAACGATGCGGAAGTAATTAAAAACAATATCATGAAACAGAAAATTGATCCAACTACACCAGATTTTCGAGCAAGAAACGAATGTTATATTGTGTTAAATAGAAATGCTAAAATAGATGCAAATTATATTGAAAATTTTCAAAATAGTCGAAACAAATATTTGGAGCTTGCATTGAAAAATTATATTGAATATTGTAAAATGGATGATACAATTCAATCTTCAGTTATATATCGAATAATTAATCTTTGGTTTTCAAATAAATCAAATGAAGATATTTGTGAGATAATTGAAAATTCTGAAATACCGAATTATAAATTTTTATGTGTATTGAGTCAGTTAACAGCACAATTGAATTCAAATGAAAAAAAATTTGTTGATGTTTTAACAAAACTTATTGTTAAATGTGCCTTACAACATCCTTATCATACTTTAAATCATATTATGTGTTTATATACCGCAAATGAAGACTTACAATATTTTGGTCATAATTCAAAGAATTCCAATAATAATGATATAAGGTGGCAAAGAATCAAACATATTTTGGATTCTTTAAAAAAAGATAAGACTTGTTCTGAAATAATTAAGCAAACTCATCAAGTATTTATAAATTTGATTGAATGTGCTTATTGGAATATGGGAGAACCTGGTTCAGCAAAGATAATTCAAGATTTTAATTTATCTGAAAAATTACAAAAAATGAAAAATTTAGATTATGTTAATTGTCCGACTGTTAATTTAGAAATTCGACCAGTGGTAAATACAATTTCTAATTATGAAATTGTAAGTATCAAAGGATGGGATTCAAAATATGAACCCGTTGGTGGAATTAATGCTCCAAAAAAGATATATTGTAATTGTTCTGATGGTATTAAAAGACCACAATTATTAAAAGGTAATGCCTTAATAATTATATATTTTATAATTTTAGTTTTTCATTTTATAATTTCATTTTCTTTTTTTCCAAAATGAACTTTGATAATTAAAACTTTAATTGAAATAAAATTAATAAAATTTCTAATAAATCATTAATGTGTAATTTTTATGAATTCAGGTAACGATGATCTTCGTCAGGATTCTATTATGCTTCACGTCTTAAAATTTGTCAATGATTTATTAATTCAAAGTAAAGATAATTCAGATTTATCAATTCGTACATATAAAGTTGTTCCTTTATCGAAACGTAGTGGTTTATTGGAATGGTGTACTAATACGACAACATTAAGCTATTATTTATGTGGAACAAATAGGGTGAGTGGAGCTCATGCTAAATATAGACCAGAAGATAAAACTCTCCAAGAATGTCGAGCTATATTAATGAAATATAAAACTGATAAACCAGAAGTTCGTTTAAAAATTTTCCAGCAAGTTTGTGAAAAAATTCATCCAGTTTTACATTTCTTCTTTTTTGAAAAATTTAAAATACCAGGTCTATGGTTTGAACGCCGTCTTGCTTACATAAACAGTGTAGCTACAACATCAATGATTGGTTATATTTTAGGATTAGGTGATAGACATTGTCAAAATATTTTATTAGATGAAAAAACTGCTGAAATAATACATATTGATTTCGGTATAGCTTTTGAAAAAGGTAAAGTTATGCCAACACCAGAAACAGTACCATTTCGATTAACAAGAGAAATTATTTCCCCTATGGGTATTTGTGACGTAAATGGTATTTTTAAGAAATCATGTGAACAAACATTACAAATATTACGTGATAATCATCAAGTTTTATTAACTATATTAGAAGTTCTTTTATATGATCCATTGTACAGCTGGGCATTAAATGAAAAAATTATAAAGAGAATGAAAGAAAATGATGAATGTGAAGAAATGATTGATTTAAGTGATAACAATGAAAATAATATTGAAAATTCATCAGCTCACAGAGCATTAATGCGAGTACAAAATAAATTAGAAGGACGAAATGATAAGCAAATTGGTTCATTTTCAGTTTCAACACAAGTTGAAAAATTAATTGCTGAAGCGAGAAATGACAGAAATTTAGCTCTATTATTCCCCGGATGGGATCCGGTTTTGTAAAAATTTAATTATTATTTATGTTAACTAAATACGATAATAAAAAAATATTTTTCTAATTTTATCCTTCAGTGTAAACGGAATTATTTTTATAGTATCTTTAGCTTTTATTTTTTATAATATTTTTGATAATAATTTAATTATTTATAAAAAGTATAAGGTAATATAATTATTTCTAAAAGGTATAGCTATGTCTAGTAATGTGTCTTCTAAAAACAATTTCTGCAAATTGCAGAGATTGCGGGCAGCAAATGGTTACGTTATTACACTTTGTAAAAGTTCAATAATAATAAACTGTAGGCACTTGCTGGATTTCGACAAAGATAGATTTTGAGAATTTTTCTCCAGTAAGAGCAACTAGAGAAAAATCGATCGTTTCGTTAGACTTTAGAGCATCGACACGCTGTTATTAAATATCTATCACCTCTACCAAAATTTTAATTATTGCATTCTCATATCATCTACTCTTATTGTATATAATTTATCTCAAGATAGCTTAATCAAAACAATCAAAAATTTACAAAAAGTAGAATCTTTAAAAAAAAAAAGTATACTAGGTAACTTATTATTCTAATATGAGTTCTGATTATATTTTGGAATAAGAATCTGATTAGAATTTAAAAAAAAATGTTTATAATAAAACATTGAAGAAATTAATTACTTAAGGAATAATTAATTTTTAATTTATGAATTCTATAATTAGAATAATTCTAATAAATATAGACAAATTAATATCACAATTTGTAAAATAGACGTTTAAGAATACAACTCAGTTTCTTCCAAATACTTTTAAGGAGTTAAAAAAACAAAATGCTTCCTTTTTTACTAATAATTATTTATTTTATTTCATTTTTTTTTTTTTTCGAGACAAACTATTAGAAATCTTTATTCACTAAATTAATTTATACGTGTTTATATGTAAACTAATATTTATTATATATGTATTTATTATTATCCTATACATATAACATATACATATGTAAATATATTAAATTTTTAATAATTAAAATTGTTTTTTTTTTACTTTAATTATTTTTTAATTATTTATTATCAATTTATTATTATTTATTTATATATTTAAAATAATTAATTAATAATATATTGAAGGAAAAATCACAAACATTTATTTATTTATATTTATTTATTTTTTACTTAAATAAAATTAAAAATTAGTAATTTTTTAATTAAAGAAAATCAACTTTAAATTTAAAAAAAAAATTGACAAATTTCTAATTGAATATAATTTATAAGTGTATATTTATATAAAATCATCTTAATTAAATAATAAATAAAAAAGTAATGAGTGTTATTATCTTGAATTCCTATAGAGTTCCTTCTTTTTTAAACAATTAACTGGCCCACTTTATTCTACAAATACGTTAAAAATTAAAATATTTTTCTAAATTTTAATTTGAATTAAACAAAATGCTAATTACTGGTCATTGAAACTGAAAATGCTCATTTAAGCAAAAATAAAAATAAAATAAAACAAAAAACAACACTTTTTATTTTTGAAAATATTTACATAAATAAATTTTAAACATACTACGGCTTGTGTAAGTTACAAAGTTTGTGTAATTATCCTTGGGTTGAATACATAAAACTGAGCTTAAATAAACTCAAATCTAAATTTTTTAAACAAAAAACTACGAGTTCAGGTATAGATTTTAATTGAAAAAGTGAGATTTGAGTTCAAGCTCAGCCTTATGAATTTGGCCTATTGTGTATGACTTTCACCCTATAAATTATGAGGAATATAACATCTTTTAATTTTTTTTTTATTGTTGTTGAGAAAATTGCACAATTTCAAAAGATTAACGCACCTCTGAAATTTTTTATTCATTTATTCATCCGATTGAATAAATGTGACTTAATTAATTTTTATTACAATTATAGTTAAACAGTGACTCAAAAAAAAAAACTGAAAAGTAATATATACACATGTACATATTAATGAATTAACCTCTTAATTTTTCAAATATTATGTAAGTAAATAAAACCAACTTTTTAGGATGAAATATTTAATAAAATACAAATTAATTAGATATATATTTCATTATTAAAACGATTTTTTAGTTTTACAATTATTTGTAAAACGAAATTTATATTAACTTCATTTTGAAAAGAAAAATTTTTTTTTTTATTGCATTTCTCTGCCACATAAATGCGGACAGGAAATTACACAGCCTTTCCGGTTCAGACGTGTAACCCACATTCCCTCGGTGTTTACAGCGTATTTTATACGCTCTTACTCACTAGGTCACCAATGCCCCAGAGAAGAAAATTTCAGAAAACTAAAATTTTAGTAAATGTCAAATTTTTTATTTTTATTTATTAAAAAACATAAAAATTAACTAATATCGTCGCTTTTATATAACGCAATTCTGCTGAGTAATTTTTTTTGTCAGTCGAATTAAACTTCTATAATAATTTTCAGATAGGTAAAATACTCACAGAAAAAAGTGATCAATTTTCGTAATAAGCATATGAAAACTATAAATAATAATGGAGGTGAGCACTAAGGATTACTAATAATTACATTTATTTATGTGAACATGAATTATATTAACAATAAATTGTGATCTGTATAATTAATTCGCATTACAATTAGTATCATGCATAGTTCTTATAATAAATTTTTATTATTAAGATTCCGATGTTGCAGGCTATTCACTAAATATCTTCCTAATAATTTATTTCCTTCATTTACTTTAACTGACATGTTGGTCAATTAATACTGTCTCTCAATGTCAATTTGTCAATTTAGATATAAACAATTATCAGCCTATGTCAGTTTATATCAAATTGCATATTAACATAAATGATTGTCATTTACTTGACCAATATAATTGACAACATGTCACTTACTCAGTGTACGGAATGCTTTTAGAGTCATCTGTCATAATTCACTAGGATGAGGATTCTTTAAACAAAATGTTTAACACAATTGTATAATATATAAAAAATTAATCATTAATATAATAATATATATGTGTAATGTATAATATATAAAATTAATGTGATTAATTGAAAGTTTTTCTTAAACAAGTAAGAAAAGAAGTTTTGGCAAATTTTTGTTTTTGAAAAAATCGTCTCACTCTCATTATACATATTTCAATCTGTATAATACTGCAACAATTTTCGTCATATTTTGTTAAAATATGTAATATATTATTAGATTTAGTTTTGAAAATATCAACAGTTCTATACATATAAAAAAAAAATGTTAAATAAGAAATATTTTAATGGCAGCGACAGATTATATTTTGTCATACAACTTGGCATTTATCAATTATCTGATAATCATATAATTATATATGTAAATGTGAACTGTTTTCATTTTTTATTTCAGTCAAAGAAACAGATTTATTAGAAACACTCACTAAGTAGATTTCTTTAAAATAGTATTTATTTATTTTTTTTTTTGTAGATCCTAATTATTATTAAAAAAAAAAAGACACCTTATGAAAAGAAAAATTAAAAACAAAATCTTTTGTATATTGTATATAAATTTGTGTATACATGTATTTTGCGTTATAATTAAATATTATATTTATGCTAATAATAGTTTTAATTTTTTTTATTTTTTTTTTATTTAAACAAAATATTCATAAATTGTATATGCATAATGATATATACATGTACGTATTATATTAATGTTAAAAAAACAAAATTGTAGCAAATCTATAGTTTATGTTAAACATATTATACCCACATTATATAAATAATTTTACTTTCATAATGTTTTTTTTTTTTTTTTGTTTTTTATTTTTAATTTATTTTTAGGAATAAATAAATATTGTTTTTGTTTGTTTTTATTTTTTTTTTTATTTTTGTAGTAATAAGAACATTTAAATTTAAAAAAAATTTATTTGTCATATGTTTTAATTTGTTTTGCTTTTTTCTTTTTTTTGTTTTAATAATAATTATTATTTTATGTATTTTGTGAAAACGAATAAAAGTATTTTTAAAAATTTTAATTTAAAAAAAATTGATTTATTTTATTTTTCAATATTTAAATTGTTTAATTGTAAGTGGAACCTAATGCCATTTTATATGTATATAATGTATATGTTTAATATATTATATATGCATATCCATTTATACATTTTAATGTATTTTAAAATATAATCAATCCTATATAAATTTTAATTGTTTTTTTTTTTTGTTAATTAGTTATGATTTATTTTAAAAATTGTACAAAAATTAAAAATTTGTTTTTATTTTTTTCATTTTTTTTGTTTGTTTTTTCTTTTTAGATTTAATATATATTTAATTTATTACATTGTATGTATATAATATATAATTAGCAATTATCTTAAACTAGAAATTACTAGATATTTCTTATGTATATAATTTTTTTTTTTTTGAAATTTTGATTTACTGTTATAATTTTATATAATATACATATAATAATTGTATAAATATATTGCTAAATTTGTATCGTGTTACATTTTTTTTTTTTTTAATTTATTTATTTACTTATTGTTTGTCAATCATTTTATTTAATTTTGTTTTTTTTTTTTCTTATATCTTATTTTAACATTTTTTTTCTTTTTTAAAGTAATTACAAAAATTTTGTAAAATCTATATTCTTATTTTAAAAAAAAGTTTTTTTTTTCCTTAATTTTTCTTTAATTTGTTTTCCTCAAAATGTCGTACAATTTTGTTTAATATTTAATATATATATATATGTATTTTTTGTTTATTGGCCTTATAGAAACAAAAAATCAAAATAAACAATTAATAATTAAAAAATTAAAAAAAAAAAAAAAAAAAAATTATAAAAATTAAAGAACAATGACTATAAATGTATATAATATAATATTTTATAATTTTCTAATTAAGAATGACTTAATATTAAAATGGCGGCGATGTATAAAATGAAATGTCAAATATTAATCTGGGTTTTTATTTTGTTTTTATTTTTTCTTATTTTCAAAACAACCAGTGTCCAAAATTAATATTTTTTATATTTTATATACATAAATATAATAAAAATATATGCGTTTTAATCAAAATTTGTTTAAAATCCTAATCAAAAAAAAGTCTTGTCAAAGTAACTGAACTTAGGAGGATGCATTAGATTTTAAATGTCAAATTAAAATAATTTTTACTAAAATTAATTGTTTTAAAGAAAATAAAATTAATAAATTAATTTCGAATGAATTGGATAAAAACTTTCACTACGTTCAAATTTCGAGAATTAGGTAGGTACAATCAAATTAAAATTTAAATCTAATATTTGACATTTCATTTTATTTTTAATTTGCAGATTTTTTTCGACTGTGTTTTTTTTTTTTTTTTTAGCTTTATTACATAATTAATTGATTCATTAATATTATTATTATTGTTTTTTTTCATTTTTATTCTAATTTTGAATAATGTCGGCTTTTGTTTGTATATTTTTTTGAAACATTAATATTAGTATTTGAATTGATCGTGTTGCGCTTTTTTGTTATTGTTTTTACTACTTTCTATTCTATAACTATTGCATGTGTTAAATTTTATTTTTATTTTAAACATTTTAAACATTATAAACTTTTTGTCGTAAACTATAAATTGAAAAAAAAAAATACGAAAACAATAAACGAAAACAAAAACATTTTACATGTTATATGCAACATATATAGGATCTAATTGATCAGCTAAAAATCCATCACGTAAATGCATCCTTTGTTTTTCACCTCGACTATTTATTGGAACAACACCTATAAAAAAAAAATTAAATTTTTTTACAAAAATTCATAAGTAAAAGGAAATAATTTATTTTGTATTATATAAAATTGTACTAACCCGGATCTACAACAACAACAACACCAACAATTAATTGGTGTTCTTCAAGTACTGTATTTGTAACAAGTGGAACTAAATCAAGTGCTTCAGATTCATTACCATCTAATTCAACAACAACGACTAGTAAATTTGTCCATGTAAAAACGGCGCTGTAAAAAAAAAATATATTGTATAACAAATTGTTAATATTAAAATTACATTAAAAAAAAAAAAATAAAAATCATACCATTCAGCAATTTTCTTATGACATCTTAAAACGGAATTTTCAATGTCAATTGGATGATAATTCATTCCACGTAATGATATTACTTCATCTAATGCTCCAACAACATAAACAGCGTCATGTAACTCTTGATCGGCATTTGGAACAACAACATTATCACCCAAAAGTCTACCACTATTACTAATACTAGTACTACCACCACCAATTGACATTGATGATATATTATGTTGTAATTGATTCATTGAATGTATTGATTCACTATCACTATCACGACTAGCGATACTTGGTGTTGTTTCATCTAATATAGATACTGCTTGAGAGCATTCAGTACGTCTTAAAAATCCTAAATAACCAGTTCTTGCATATACTTCGGTTGTTGATCCAGTTACTAATTTTGCATTAAAATGATCATTATAATCAGTTTCATCACCGTATATCGTAAAATAACCGTTAGCACTATGTGGTGATTGTACCTAAGTTTTCAAAAAATAATAATAATTGTAAAAATTGTAGTAGGAAAATTTTTATTTAAACTTACCCAAATTTCACCTAAATGTGAATCTCCACAATGCCCTTTTGTTTCAGGATTAGCAATAATTACTTTAACACCAGGCAATAGTTTACCAGATTCAATTAGACATAATGAGTTTGGTGCACCACGTTCAACTAATGCAACTCGATTATTACGTAATGCTCTTAAATCAACATATACTTGAGCACTTTCAGCTGAACTGGCCCCTTGAACACAAATTGCTGGATTAACACGACAACCGAATGATGTTGAGACACAACGAGTATTTAAACCTAAAGCTTGGAATAATTTACAAAATTGTTGTGTTAATTGAACTCTAGGTCTTTCCTCGGCAACAACAACACATGTACGTACACATCTTAAATCAATATTACGCTGTTTCAGTGCTTGTATTGAATTACTTAAAGCTTTTGTACATAACTCAATTACACCATATGAGCAAAATGTATCTCTAACTCGATATTGTGATAATGTAGCTAACCATAAACTGGGGTTTGCTTCAACTTCATATGGAGCAATTAATATTGAATGATGTCCACTGTAAACACTTATCAATGTCCACATAGCAAAACCTAAACCACAATATGGATCTAAACAAAGTGCAACGTGCCGTGATGGATATAATTCACAAGCCAGTTTTAAACTTGCACAAACACTTGATAGTGACCTGTTTAAAAAAAATTTTAATTTATATAAATTAAAAAAAATAAATATGAGTATATTTTAAAAAACAAAAATTGACCTATGGTTAATAATGACTCCACTTAAACGACCACATGTTGATACACTAAAATCTAAATATGCTGTAGAATCTAATGTTGCATTTGCAATAGCTGCTAATTTTCGTTTTGGATTATCATCAATATCTAATATTGGAGGCCAACTTTTTGGATCAATTGATGCAGAAGCTTCACGTGATTTTAATAATTTTATTATAGATTGTATTGATAATACAATACCACTTTTAGAAACATCAACAATCATTCTGACAGTTGGTAATGTTGTAATTAAATTTTGTGGATGTGGTGGTCTTATTGTAATTGGTACAGCACCTAAATATAAACAGCCATAGAATGCACAAATTAAATCTAAACCCGGTGGAAAGATGAGTGCTAAATATTGTCGCCAAAAGTGAAACGAAAAAAACAAAAACAAATTATGAAAACAAATTAAAATTAGGTATTAATATTAAAAATATTTTTATTCATTTCTTACCGACATGATCTCCTGGCTCAACTTTTCCTCTTTCTTGTAAGAGCGCTGCAATTTTTTCAGCTCTTTTATGTAATTCTGAGCAAGTTAATGTTTTTGCAACAGTACCTATAAAGTGTTTTAATATTATAATATACATACATATATTTAAAAATCTTTTTCAGTTTTTAAATTATTTATAATTTCTATAGAAATTTTTAAGTAATAGTAAGTACATGTCACCAATGTCAACTTTATTTATTTTTTTAAGACGACTAATTTGAGACATCTAGAATTAAACACTTCTCAAAAGTTTTGTCGTTCATATTTCATTTTATTCTGAAATTCAATAATTTGAAATTCGTAGAAATTGCAGCTCTTTAAGTGCGTTTTTAATTTTTTTTTTTAATCTTTAGATTTTATATAATAATTTTTTATTATTGAAATTTAGTTAAATTTACCTTTTGAATTTAATAAAGTATACAATACATGATCTGGTGAGGTATTCGCACGCCATCTTAAAACTCCCGTAATAAGTTGATGCTTCGAAAAAAAAAAAAAATAAATTTTGATTATTTAAAAAAATTGAAAACATAAAAACAAAAAAAAAATTATCAGAATTCAAATTGTAAATTTTACATAATTATCATAATGTATAGAATTTAATGTCGAACTGTAATATTTGGTTTAAAAAATATTAAAATTTAGTCAAAACAAGAATAGCCGATTTCAAAATTTATTAAATAACGAATAGATACTTTTTACTGACCTTTCTTTCACTATCTTCTGATAAACCGATATCACGTCCTTGAGCGACTGCTAAACGATTTCCTTGTACCAAATTTCCAACCATTACTGAGGCTGGTCCAACTGAAGTGTCTGTAATACCACATCCAGATGAGCTACTACTAATTGTAGTTGGTGGTTGCACTCCTAATTTTATTTTTTTTTTTTTTGATTTTTATTTTAACGATTTTTTTTTTAAATCAGACAAGGGATTGCATGTTTTTTGTTGTTTTATAATTTTAATTGAATTTTGAAAGTAATTTATTTTTTTTTTAATTATTAATTAAATTTTGGGAAAAAAAAAACAATATCAAAAACAGAGTATGGGTGATAAGTTTAGCGTTAAATTTTTTTTTCATTTATAATTAAAAAAATAAATTTTGGACGAATGCAACCGTTATATTATATATATATATGTATATAGTAAAATATGTTATATTGTTATATATTTTTAATTGCATATATATATATATATTAAAAATTAATATAATATAGTTTTTATGTGTTTTTTTTTTGTTATTTTAAATCCATTATTATTAATAAATTGTTTGTTTAATTTATTTATTAAATTAATTTATTTAATATGTGAAATATGAAGAACGGGGTGGGAAGGGGGGATAAATTTTAAAATTATATTATGACAAAAATATATCACAAAAATAAATTTAAAAAGAAACATAATTATATAGAAATTGATTCCAAAAGCCATGAATATAAAATTAAAATTAATTTTATTTATTAATAATGTTATATTAATTATTTGTTAGTATATTTATAATTAATTATATGAAAAAAAAAAACAATAATATTGAAACAAACAAAATAAATTACAAACAAAAATGAATGATTTTTATTTATACACACAATATACATGTATATATGTATATTATGAAATGTGTCGTGTAAAACATTTTGTGTTTTTTTAAGGTGATTAAATTTTTTTTTTTTATTAAGAATTAATTTATTTTTATTTAATTTTTTTTTTGATTATATGCCCATTAAGATGCGGTGCAAAATTAGATTTTATTAAATTGTTTTTTGTTTTTTGATTTAACAGTGGTTCCAAACAGTTTTTTTTTTTTTTTGATTGTAAAAAATCCGTTAAGTATTGTCGTTTATTTACATTCACATGATTTGTACAGTTACAATTTACATTTATTAAACAATTAATTGCATTTTTGTTTTGTTTTGATTTTTTGTTTTTTTGTTCGAACATTTGAATATTTTATAAGTTTATAACGGTATATTAACGGTAAAGCAATTTAAAATTTTTTAATTAAATATACAAGATATTATGCGGCATATTTTGTTAAATAAATTTATTTATAATTGCATAATATTTTTATATTTACACATAATATTTTATTTACAAAAGTTTTTTTTGTTTTTGTTATTTTAATTTTTTTTTTTTTTTGTTGGAATTTTTTTATATTTAGTGTTAATAAAAAAAAAAAAATTATTGTTTCGATTCGAGGCAAGAGCAGCATACGAATAAATGGAAAAAAAGAAGAAAAAATATAAACTTAGAAAAAAATAGTATACAAAAAAATTTTTTTTTGTTTTTGCTTTTTTATAAAAAAAATTAATTTAAATAATTTTAATAATTTTTTTCTAAAAATAAGTAAAAAATTTTTTTTTTTTTATATATAATTTTTTATAACTAATTATGTAACAATAAGATATAGTAAAATTTTTCACAAAATGGATACTTTTCGTCTTTATTAAAATGAAGTTTAAATTATTATGGATTAAATAATTAATTTTAAATAATTTTCAATATATGTTCAGTATAAATTATAATATCAGAGACGTTATTAAAAAAAAAATTTAAAAATTCAATTATATTTCAAAGTGGTGTACTATGCATACAATGTCTAAACGTTAAATGTTAATTGCACCGCATTTAACTGTCATTTGAATATCTCGATGACATTTAACTTTACACTATATTGTCAACATCTGTAACAAATTATTTAAAAAATTTAAAAACGTAACGTTGAAAATTGATAAAATTGAACGTTTATCGTAAATTCAAACTTTACGATATATTGATGTATGTATTATTAAAAGATGGATAATGAAAAAAATAGGATATATGTATGTATATCTACAAAAAAGGAAAAAAAATTATTACTTTCCGCCCTACCCTCAAATAAATTTTTAAAGTGGGTATAATCACACCTTTTGGAAAACTAATGAAATACTTATCCGAATATTTTATAAAATAAGACACTTTAATTTTTTTTTTTAAACTTGAATTCACTTTAAATTTCACCATTTTAAAAGCAATGTAATCTATGATCTCTGTATATTCCTAATACCTATTCTATCTTTATATACATTATGCATATATGTATATTATACATATATATATATATATATATATATATCATTTAATGAAAAAAACCAAGAATCCATTTTGTAAATTTTACGTTAATTACTATGTATACAGGATATGATATATAATTTTGATTGATTTTTTTTTTAATTATTGCAAATTATTTAACAATTTTTTTTTTTTTATTTAATTTTTTAATTAACTGCTTTTTATTTTGTTTTTTATTGTCAATACATATAAAAATATGTCCTGTATACATATTCTCTTTTAAAAAAATAAATTTAATAAAATAAAATGTAATATAAGCCAAAAGAAAAAAAAAATTGTCTTTTTTTTTTTACTAATAAAATAATAAAATATTTACTACCACTTTTTTTTTTTCTGGTCAATGGTAAAATTTTAGTTTTAATTCAAAAATTTAATTTGGTTATAAATAAATTAGTAAGAGCAAACTATAGAAGAGATATTTAAAAATAAATTTTATGTTCAATTACAAATTAAAAAAAAAAGTTTTTATGAAAATTTTATTTAAAACTTTAGAATGTTAGAAAATGGTTTTTTTCTTATAACTTTTACTAATAGAATACAAAGTTGTACAGTAGATGTTGAAATTGAAATTAACTGATTATGACTCTTATAAAAGCCAAATCAAATAAATGATATTTTATTTGAACTGAATCGGATCTAATTTAATGTAATCAAAAAATTAAATACACTAATAAGAAAAGATTAATAAAAATTCTGTTACTGTGTATACAAAGTAAATTTGATAGACTTTAAAACAAGGACTTTAACTGCTCCTAAAATAAATCCATAATATATTAAACTAATTTATTAAAAAAATTATATAGGATTTAAATTCGATAGAGTGCAAAAGAAATAATTAACGATTGTGTATATTAAATAATTATATTTATAGAAAGCAGTTCAATAAAGTTATATATCTATAGCTATATCAAAAAAAAAAAAAAACATCTAAAAGATTTAAATAAATATTGTCTTGTTGAATAAAATCAAAACAAATTTTTAAATACCTGTAAGAGTAGGTATTTAAAGAATTTAAAAAAAAAAAAATAGAAATATAATAAATATCTATCTATAGTTTTATAGAAAACATTTATATCGACAATACTTAATTTATTTAAGAAAACATATATGTATATAATATATATATATATAGAAAACAAGAATCGACAATACTTAATTTCGTATATAGTGAAATTTAATTATTATCTAAATTTATTTATATTATTTTCTTAATATATGTATGCAAATTATTTGTGCATTAAATATGTGAATATTAAAAAAAAAAAAGTATGAAATTAACAGGGAATTTTTTTTTGAATTTTAATAATTAAATTTTTATTGCAATCATTTTTTTTTTTTTATACTAAAAATGTGTCAAAGTTTATATATTTATATGATTTAAATATAGTTTTATATTTTTCTTAAGACACCAATGACCGTAAATGATAAAATAATAATAATAAAAAAAAAAAATGAAGTAAAATTAAAAAAGTACCAATTTTAAATGCCAAATTTAATTGTTAATATAAGAAAAAAAAAAAAAAATTAAATTAAATAAATAGTTATACAAATGAACTAAAGAAATTAATATGTAATCATATTAAATTTAGAAAATAAGTTTAAAAAAAACAATAAAAAAAAAAAACATGCAATCCAAATGGTGTTAAATTAGAATAAAATATATATTTATATTAAATTAAAATATAAAATTAACTAAATGCAAATAGCCAATTGTTTTTTTTTTTTTTTTTTTTTTTTTTAATTTGTGTGCTACTCTATTTTGATAGTACATAATATATGTAATAAATATTGTTGTTTTGTTTTTTATTTTTTTATATATTGTTTAGCGCATAATTACGGTATTTAAATTTAGAATTACAAAAAAAAAAAAATATTATTTATTTTGCATTTATTTTATTAATAAAATTCCATTATTAGTAAAGAATAATTTGAAATTAGAGTTTCTGAAGAACGGTAACGACATCTTAACACCGAAATTGATAATTTTAATTTAATATAAAAAAAAAAGAATAAAATCTGATTTTCTTCTTCAAAGCAAAATTAAAAAAAAAAAAAAAATTTCAAATAAATATATATTTAAAAAAAATGCTTGTATTATACATACTATACATATATATAATAGTGGTATAAATATTTTAATAGCATTCAAAGAGGAACATCTAAAGATAATTTTCTTTTTATTATTATTGTTATTTCAAGAGTATAATAAATTGTGACAGCAGTACATTAATTGTGACAGCTTAAAGAAAACGAGCTAGATATGACAAAGTATATAATATATATATATATTTTTGTTCAGAATTGAATTCTGAATTGATTTTGTTATACATATATGATGTTCCATCTACATGATAACTCAAAAAATAAAAGAATTAGGATTTTGAAATTTTTACCATTAAACTTTGTAAAATTATTAGTTCTGGCCATTATTGAACCAATCATTTATCACTAATCAAATAATCATTTAATCATTTTTTTTTGATAAGTTTTTGTTACATCAAAACCATATTTGCCAATAACTTAAATAGAGTTTTGATTAGTAAAAAACACTCACTTATCAAAAAATCTGATTATTTGATTAGTGATAAGTGGTTGCTGCAATAGGACCCTGGTTTTACTATTTAAATTGAGCAAGTTCGAGCGACGCGTTCGGACATTTTCCATACAACTTTCCATACAAATTTTTAAATAAAAATAACTCAGCGTCTAGCTATAGACATGTGATATTTTATGAAAAAAAAGTTAAATTTGTTCCTAGCAATTTTTGTAAAATTTTATTGTTATAGCGGAACAGGTTCGTATAGCTGTCATACAACTAATTTTTTTTTTGTTATATTTAATATATAAATAACTAATTGTCTATTGAAGCTAGGTATTTGTGATTTTGTGAAAAGAAGTTAAGTTTGATCCGAACAATTCTGTAAAATTTAATTGTTCTAACGTAATAAGTTTAGGTTCAGGTATATTCAAAAATTTATATCCTCGCATATTTTGCTACTTAATAAAAATTAAGATGAAGCTTTGGAAAAGATAATAAAGTTTTATGGCATTAATTTCTGTGGAATATGGTGAGTTCGAGGCAACGACTTCGAAAAATTTCTATAAATATATTTCAATTTACTTAATTAAGTCAGATGCTTAATATTTTGATATTATATTATTAAGAAGATTAAATTTTATAGTAATATGTATAACTAATGTTCGTAAGCATATTTTAAAGTTAAGACAGACATCCTCGTAATGCAATAAATTATTAAGTAAAATGTTATTGCTAATTATTAACCAAATAATATTTTATTATAGTAGTTTTATAATAGGATTTATTAATAATTATAAATGTTTTATAAGATTTTTTTTTATATATTTTTTTAAATTATTTATTTCAAATAATAATCGATTTTTAACCTAAATTTTTATTTAAATTATTCTCATTTGTTTTCCTTCTTAATTAATTATAATTGGAAATTTAAATTATAATAAGCAATTTCCACTATATCTTCTATAATTGAAGTTAAGGAAATGGATAGAATATTATATAATTATATCTTATATTAGAGTGTAAAAGGCTTTTAAGCCCGCCTCAGAAACCCTAATTAAAATTTTTCTCTTATATTTAGAATTTTGATTAATAAAGTTATAAAATTGAAAATATATTTGCTATTAATTTCAAGATCTTATTTCAAAACAATTGCTCTAGCAAAAATTTATGTATGTTTTATTATTCTGAATATAACGAAGCTTAATTTCGGCTATTTTGCAAAAAAAAAAAATAAATTATTAGATTTTGTTTTATTTTTTAGAACAGTTTCAAGAATATTCTGCAATTTGCATCAAATTTATTTTAGCTTTAAAAGTGTTATTTGTTATTTATTAGTATCTACAGCAATTATTTTAAGCTGGTGCTAGCTTTTGCTATTTTAATAACGCATTATTTAAAACGTTGTTATAATCTTTATTATTAGTGAAATAATTATTTTACAACTTAGAAAAAACAAAATAATTAAATAAATATTTACTGAAACATATTAATAGATTTAAAATAAAATGAAAAAGAAACTCAAAAGGGAATCAATAATTGCTATATATATTAAGCTAATTCTAAAATTGTAAATTAAAATTAAAATAATATTATTACCTTGATGAATTTCTCTCGGTTTTGGTAAATTTGTAACACATGTATGTGGACACATTAAAACATTAGCCGGATGTAATGAACCTTCCAAAAAACGTCTTCTTGCTTCACATAAATGTATTCCACCCAATGGTGTTTTTGGCAAATGATTTGGCGGTACTAAAGCTAAACAATAAATACCAACTTGATGAATTGAATCAACAGCTTGCAATACTCTTGACATCCATTGAAAACTTTCTTCTTCTGAACAATCTGGTCTTTGTTCAGCAATTACACAAACTCTTTCATCTCGCAGTACTTTAATACTAAATACAGCTATTCGGCCTCGATATATAAAACGCATTGGTTCTACAGCTAAAACTGTAGCAATAATGTCATCAGCATTGTGTTTACGACCAGTTACAGTCATTAAACCATCACGTGAACCACATACAAATACTAAACCACCAGGTCCTAAAAATCCTAATAGGCCTGAACGTACATAAAATTCATCACCTAACGTTTTCCCAGAACTAGATGGATCTTTTAAATCTGGATCGTCTAGAAGAGGTTGAACTTTAAATGTAGAATTTGTTAAACCTTCAAGACCATAATATGATGTGCCAGTGGCTCCACTAGTTACACATATTTCCCCAACCTAAAACAAGTTTCGAAATTTTTTTTAATATATAATTCTGATTTTATCTAAAGTGATTTGTAATATACTTGATCTGTTTTGCATAATACTGGAGGTCCCTCAGATCTTACAACGACCATCTGAGCAGCTGGCATAACTTGTCCACAGTCTTGTAATGTTAAAGATGTTAATGAATCTTCACTATCGACTCTTACAACACCATGTGAAAGAGCTGCCATAGAAAGTACTCCACGTCCTGTTGCAGATTGTATAAATCCACCAGAAGCTCGGCCTGGTCGTCGCAATGATACTGTAAAAACTTCAGAGCTGCTTGCGCATGGACATATTGCATCGGCCCGTAATCCCTTAGCTTGAAAAACACTTAAAAATTGATCACATGATGATAACGACCATGGGTTTGCACCATCAGCTACTAATAACATTCTGAGTGAAGATAAAGATATATCTTTATGATCTTTAGTGGCTAGTAAACCCCAATGTAAATCACGACTTTTTACTAAACAGCATGAAGCTCGATATTTTGTAATTAATTGCATCCAAGAAGAAGGACGTAATTTCATTAATGCATAAGGTATGAAGACAACATGCATACCATTTAAAACGGATGTTAAAATTGAATGCCATAAACCGACTTCACGTTTAAAATCTAAAACACAGACTATAGTTTCACCTTCAGTGTAATGACAAGCCATTGTTAGTGCGCGACAGTGATTCATCATTGCTTGACGTGTTACAGTTATACCCATTACACTTCCTTCTTTATCAGTAGCATATTCAATATAGGCTAAAGAACTCTCTTCAATTCGTACATTGCTTACATTGAAATCTTTTGGCGGTTTTGGTAAATGTTCTGTAACAAACCAATGCAATCGAGGCCATCCTTTTAATTTAGCTATTTCACCAGTAGATGATTTTGGTAAACCTTTCAGGCACGCTTCAGATGTTAAGGCTACACTAATACCACAAGAACTTAATAAAAAACCTATTTGTTGTGGTGGCGTATCGGAGCTAGATAATGGCAGTTCAATTGGTAATGGAACAAGTCCTCTAAACATGCAACCATACCAAGCCGTTAAGAAACTGAAAACAGTAATATATATATTTACAGTTAATTTTAAAAAACTTAAATTATTAGATTTACTTTAATGGATCACTATTTGGATAAACTAAAGCAACACGATCTCCTGGTTTCAATGTAATTTGTTCTGGGCCTTTGCTAAATACTTTTGTTGTTAGAGCATAAGCAATTTTTTGAGCTCTTGACAGTAACTTTCCATATGTTAACATGGTAGTTAATTTTCCATTTGGATCAAGAACCGTTGCAACTGGTGATTTAAATGAATTAGTTCCGAAACGTTGTAAAGCTGTTTCTAAAGTTCTTGGTAAACCAGCAGCAACAACTAATTGTTCACCTTGTACTCGACTCATTGTATTGCCTTCTGGTTTTGGTGCATTAGGATCTTTTGGATTAGCTGCAATTTCTAATTCAATATCATTATCTTCATAAAATTCTGGTAGAGGTCGACGTTTGGGTCTTTTTAATGTATTTAAAAGTTGTTGGATTTTTGCCGAAACCTTCCATCGTCCTGCTGTTCCAGTATCGCCAGGTTCTTGACCAGAAATATTTACATAACGTGTTACACGATCTGCTCCTCGTCTCGTGTTATTAAATTGTGTTACGTCTGGTGCAACATCTAAAATAAAATATTTATTTTGAATTTTAAAAAATTTTGGATTTAAATTAAAATTTTATTTGATAAAATATAATATTGAAATAATAGGTTAGTAATTATAGGGACTAATACTAATACTATAAAATATAAAAAAAATAAATAAGAATGATGAAAGTTTACATGGTCTTTGGAATTCGGAAATATCAGTAAATTCATAATTATTTTTCCTATGAACGGCTGGCGGTGAACCTGCGCTAGATGTATCAGAATGAGGCTATAAAATAAATTAATTATTATCTTATTATTAAAAATAAAAATGTATGAATTTATTATTTACTGGTGGTGGTAAATTTTGTTGTGGTCTTCGATCTGAAAAGTTTTTATGGTGTCCAACACCACCACCACCACCACCTCCTCCTCCTCCTACAGATGAATCACGTATTGGCGGTTTAATTATTTGTTCTCTAGAGTTAGATATATGATCACGTGGATAATTATATTCTCGATCAGGTGTTGATATTCTTTCTTCTGGTATTGATTCGTCATCTGTTGTGGAGTCTTTTTTAAAAGAGAGAGAGAGAGAGAAAAAAAAAGAAAAAAAAATTAATTAATTATAATAGTTAAAAATAAAGGTTTAATTGTTTAATCTACGTTTATCTCGCTTAAAATATGAATAAAAATTTTGATTGCATATTTTTTGGCGAACACATAGATTATTTATTTTTATAAATTAATAATTCAGCATTTTTAATTTATATTTGCTTTTTATTTTATTTAATATTTTTTTTTTTAAATTAATTAAATGTTAAGTGTTATAAATTTGCTAGATAGAATATGAACAAGACGTTTATAAAACTCTCAACATCACTATAAAAAAAAAAATAAACATTTACAATACACTTGCACTATTTTTGCAATTTTTTAATCGAAAAAGGGGGTACGATGATATTGATCGTGTTTTGTTTTTTTAATTTATTTTAATTGATGATTTTTTTTTTTTTTTTTTTTTTTAGGACAATACAAGATGGATTTTTATGTAATAAAATAAAATTTGATGTAAGAAAAGATTTGCTAAAAGTTTGATTGAAATTTTATTTATAAAATTGTTAACAGAAGCTTTGCACGTTTTACAGAAAAAAAAATGTATAATTGTTTTTTTTCATACATTAAAGCGATGCTTGTAAAATATTTAAAACAAAATCATGAAATATTTAGAAATGAATGTTAAAATAAAAAAAAAAAAAAACTAATTAAAAAAAAAAACATTAACAAATAGTTATTATTAATATGTTATAATTTATAAATATTAAAATCATAATTGCCAAATAATTATAAAATTCGCATGTATAGTTACGAAATTTCGCAATGGTTAAAAAAAAAAACAACAAAATCATTTTATTTCTATTATGTTTGTTTAAAATATTTATTTTATATTATTTATTTAATTTATTGTTTAAAACGGTTTTTGTTAGTTTTAACAGTCGTATATTAATACTGGCCGGTGAGTTTAAAGATTTACAGGACGTTTTACATTTGAAACATGTGACCTATTAAAACTCTGTTTTGTTTAAAAACTAAATTTATTGAATTAACAAAAAAGCAAAGATAAAGAAATATTTTTTTATTATTTTTATATACATTTTTTTTTAATTCGCTGGAAAATAACAATAATGTAAATAATTTTTACATTATTAAGTGGATTTTTTTACATTTATTTTAAGTCTATGTTATCATCTATTACGACGAACATACTTTAATACGTAATTTTAATAAGAAGAAGTTTTGACATTTCCTTCAAAAGAAAAGAACACGACCGAAATTTTTTTCTTCTTTCTTTTGAGAATTATTGAATTTTGCTATACGCTTACATTTTCTTGATTAATTTTAGATCTATTTTATTTTATAATTAATATAAATTTATAAATTTGATATTTATGTTTAAATACATTTCCGATTTTTTTACCTTTCCTATAATTTATTACTATTAGTATAAAATTTTGACAGTTGAAAAACTGTAATGACTCTTAAAAAGAACCGTCAATTTTTTTGAGTATTATTGAATATATGACATTTATTTTTTTGTCAACTATTATATTATGTTATACTGTAAATTACATAAGCTAATTTAATCATTATAAATATATATTGTATATTTTTAAATAAAAATTTATTACATATGAAAAAAATATGTTTATATATTTTTAAATTAAATTTAAAAATGAAGAATTATATATATTTTATATTCTTTTAATTTTATTACTTGCATTAAAGGTTTAATACTTTTAATATCCAGTTCATGGAATGCCATTTTGAGTTTTGAATAGAATAATTTAGTAAAGTTATTTTTTTTATTTTCAGATTGTTTTTATTTTAAAAAATTGTATCTCTAACGTTAAAATTTAGTCGTATAGTGTTAAATAATCTGTTTGACTTTATATATAATGAATTAAAACTCAAGAAATCAATAATTGAATAATGTAAAATTTATTTGGAAATTATTGTTTGCGTTTATAAATTTACTTTTATGTCAGTTTCTTACTTTATTTATATATTTAATATTATGTATATTAATTGAGAGAAAGGCTGAATTTTTCTTTAGTTTTTCAGTTTGATCCTTTTCAAACTTTGCACAAACCCGAAAAATCGCACGGCCTGAGTTGTGATTCAGCACGACCACGAGTTGACACGTTAACATCATTAATGGAGTCAAATAATTCTTCAAAGTTTAATTTTACATTTATAGTATAAAATGTCGTCAATATAATACGATAATAATTATAGTTCAGGAGACATTATGATAAGAAAATCAAAATTTAAAATTAAACTTTGAAGATATACATATGTATTTGATCCCCTTAATGCTGTCATCATGCTGACTTTGGCCACAGCAAAACATGTTTATTCGTATCCAAGCATGTTTTGTGCAAAGTTTGCAAAGAATTTGAAGTAGGAGGTAAAGTAAAGTAAAGCCGGGAGAATTATAAGAAAATTCTTTTGTTCATTATTGCATTGTATGTATGTATATGTTTATTGTACGAGTATAGTAAATTGACTAGTAGTAAGTAAATTAGCAATATTTTTTTTTAAATCATCGCTCCTGATGTTTTTTTGATTTTCTTTCAAATTTTCTATAATCTTATTTTTTAAAGTTTTGACGTTCATTTTCGAAATCGAAATCGAAGCATAAACATATCTTTGTTTTTTTAAGGTTATTAAAATTTTTTTAAATTTTAGTTATTATTTTTATCATTTATTTATTTTACATAAATTGTATACATGTTAATGTGGTTTATATAATATTGTACAGTTAATTTAAATGAATATAAACATAATGAATAAAATAAAAAGTTTGTATAATTTTAAATATTAATATTTATAACTGTTTTTTATACAAATTTAATTGTTTTATGACAGGAAAAATTTAATTTTGAATTAAATTTTGTAATTTTTAAGTTTTGTAAATAAACTTAGTAATTCCGAAAAATAAAAATATGTTTATTATATTTTTTGTTTTAATTAATTTAATTTTAAATTGTAGATAAATTATAAGTATCTATATTATAATCTTATACGCATATTATCTTATACACTAAAATTTTGACATATTGAAATCGATTTTATACAAATATATTATAGTACTGATGAAATTTTGAATAAATATTGTTGTTATACATAAATATCTTGTTTTATTTATTATTATAATTATTATTGTTATTATTAATTTATTTTTTATGAAAAATATAATTAATTTTTTGCACTAGCTTTAGGGTTATCGACTATTGCTTTTAGTCTTATTGTCAAGGGACTAACGATAAATTTAATCCTAAATTAAAATCTCTATCAATAAATAAGAAAACTGATGTGTTTCTTGAAACAATTTTAGGAAGTTTTTTTTTACCGGATTTAACCTGCAGTATATTTTAAAGCATGAGAGAAGCAAAATAGATACATTTGTCATTAGCAGCTTTCATTTTTAATTTTTTTTTTTTTTTATTTAGTTTTTATCTACTTATTATATGTTTTATTATTAGTTTTATTATCTCATATTTATAACTAATTTTTAAAATTCGGTTCTAATACTATTATTGATTTAGGTTTTCTGGGAATATATGTAAGACATGTTAATTGTATATATATAAGTCTAATATAAAAAGTAACTTTTTCATAGATACCATATATACATAGTAAATTTTATTTTACCAACCGCGTTGTTTTCCTGAGTAGCTGTTTTTTTGTTTTTGATTTTTTTTTTTTTGAATTTTTTTTTTGTGTGTGTGTGTTATGAAATCTCACCTGTATCATCGCGATCACGATCCGGACTTCGATTCAATACAGAACTACGTTTTGATGGCATCGGTAAACTTGGTTTTGGTCGATTTTTTAATGCTGCTAAAGCCTGTTGTACAGCTTCCTGTCGTACTTCTGTGTATTTTTTTTTTTTTTTTGTATTTGTGTTTTTTAATTTTTTTTGATTTTTTTTTTTGTTATTTTGTCAATTTGAATTTAATTTTTATTGATAGTGAATATATAATTTACAATAATCAATATATGTAAATATCAGGATGTGATTGTTGTTAAAACAAAAAAAAAAAAAATTTATAATTTCGATGTTTGGAGTTTTCGAGAAAAATAAAAAATATTAAACGAACACACATTTGAAGAAGAATTTTTTGGTTTTGTTGAAGGATGTTTTTTTTTTGTTTTTTTTTTTTTGAATGATGGGTAAATGATGACGCAAAAATTTTATTTTATTTGAATTAAAAAAAAAAAAAAAGAAAAAGAGAGAAAAAAAAATTAAAATGAATGATTTTTTTTTTTCAATTGTTTTTTTTTTATTGGAAGAATGATTAAAACAACAATTTTACGACATAAGTATGAATTTACTAATAATATTCTTGATAAAGTAATTAAAGAAAAACAAAAAAAAAAAAACAATGATTTTTCTTATGAAATTTTTATGAATGTAAAAATGAGGAAAATGTTAAATGTTACATTTACATAAAAGCAAATTAAAAATAATAAAAACAAAAAAGAAAAATGTTTATTAATACAAAACATGCTATTAAAATACACATAATATACATATATGCAAATAAATACATATATATTACACAAAATCTATATCTAATAGAAGGATTCAATAAAATGTCAAATAATTTTCTAAGATAATTGAAATTTATTAATTACATCTATATAAGTATATAATTAATTTCTACAAAAAATTAAGAGAATGTAAATGGTTTTTGTTTTTTTTTGTATTAGAATAAAAATAAAGAATAAAAAAAAAAAAAATAAAAATGTAAGCGTATAACCAGTAATGATTAAGAATAGCGACCAAAATTTAATTGTCTATTAGATTTGTATTCAACGACAAACACGGAAATAAAAAATAATTTCACATTTTTAATTAAAATTATCTGTAGGTACTAAAAAAAAAAAAATTGCAGTATAAAAATACATAGTATAGCTATAGTATGTATTTTTAGATTTTGATCACTATTTTTAATGTCAATTTAAAGTATTATTTTTTTTTTTTTTTTTGTAAAAACAAAGAAAATTAAATAAATGTCAAAAATAAAAATAATTAATATAAAATAACTTAAAAAAAAAAAAACAAAAAATCAAATAAAAAATCTACATATTTTTCTAAATATTAAAAGGAAAAAAAATTAAGAAGGATTTAAAAATAAGAACTGTTTTTTTTTTGTCTTTTTGTTTTTTTTTTTTTTTTATGAACAACAACTTTAATAATAGAATAATCGTTTAATGTTAGTAGCATAATAATAAACGAGCAGTTTTCCATACAAAATTTTCATTACTTAATCTATTACATTTTGTTAATTCTACTTTTCTTTGCTTTTATTTTTTGTAATTAAAACGTGAACCCCATAATCTATGATAACATCGCTCAATTATGATAATTAAAATGTAAAGCAATGTGTTTTTTTTTTTTCTGAAATTTTCTAAAAACTTAATTTCCCATAATATAATATAATATGTGATGAACTATTATTTTATTATTATTGTGAAGATACGGTTTTTAACAAGCAAAATATGTTAATTTTTAATTAGTTTTTTTTTTTTTTTTGTTTTATCTGTTATTAAACAAATACAGATGGTTAAAAAGTTAATTAAAATGATTATTTTTTTTTTTTTTAATTTTTGCGAAAATAATTGCGATTATTTAAAATTTACCACTTGTGTAACGGCTTTCATGCCTTCCTAAACGTCGATTTGATCTTTGTGCATTATTTGATTGTTTTGACTGTTGTGCTTGTTGTTGTTCTTGCTGTTGTAATTCTTGTTGATGCGGTTGTTGTTGTTGTTGTTTAATTTTTTGTGCATTACTTGTGCAATTAATATTATTATTTGAATTGCTATTACTACTATTATTACTACTATTGTTATTGCTATTGTTGCTGTTATTATAATTATTACTAGCATTTGTTTTTAAATAACTACTATTCGATAATAATTGTGTATCGTTGTTACCACCCATACCACCTATATATGAATTATGACCACCAATAACATGTTCACCACCGCTATTTGATGAAATTTTATGACATTGTTGTTGTTGTTGCTGTTGTTTACCACCATTAGTACTAATACCAACAACAGCATTATCTTTATTGCTAGATGGTACTGATTGTGATAATAATTGATTAGTTGATTGATTATTATGCTTACTATTATTATTATTGCTACTGGCCAATGATTTAACTGCAGCTAAAATTGCACTTGGTGCTAATAAATTGGTACTTGATGGAATTTGTTCTTTATTAGTTTGTGGTATATTATGATAATGATGCTGTTGTTGGGGATGTTGTTGTAATAAAGATGATGATGATGTTGTTGATGATGATGGTGATATAATTGGTTGATTGATATAGCTTCGATGTTGTTGTTGCTGCGAATGTAATGGCACTTTAATTGGGCTAGATTGTTTTAATAAATTATTGGAATTATTTGATCGAAATTGCTGTTGTTGTTGTGACTGTTTTTCTATTGGTTGATTGGAATGATGAGATCTTGTTGACAATAATGGTGATTGTATTAAATTTGATGACATATTTTTTGTTGGTTCTGGAAATGCAGCTGATTTATATGGTTTACAACCTTTAAAATTTGTTGAAATAGAAGCTATTTCAGCATTGATTGCAGCTAGTTGACTAAATAATTCTACATTATCACTTGTTCGTTCTGTATCAATTCCGACTGAATTCCATTTTTGTTATGTTGTTATTTTTTAATTTTTATTTTTATTGTGTTGACAAAAAGTGCACATTTTAAAAGAATTAAAAAAAATTTTTTTTTTGTATTTACAGAAGTTTCATTCCAAGCGTTTTTTTTTTAACAGCGATTTTTATAGAATTTTAAAATTTTTTAGTATATTTTATTGATTCAATGCATTCATATTAAATTTCAAAGTTGTTGTTGTTGTTGTTTTAAATATATATATTTTTTTTGGATTTATGAAATAAAAGTTCAAATGAAATATTTAATATTAAATTGAAAAGAAAAAAAATAAAAGAAAAAAGAACATAACAATAAAATTAAAGAAATATGAAAAAGTTGATAATAAGAGTAAAAATTCCTATATATTAATTTTTCTATTTTAATTTTAATTTGATTATTTGTTTCAGTTGTATATTTTTGTGTTATGTTTAATTAAACTTATAACTAAAGAACAACTGTGCATAAACAAATAATAAGTACCTACTTATAATAATAGTTATATTAAAAATTATATACTTACATTTTGTTGTTTAATATTTTTCAATAAAATTGCATACTTTTAGGTAACATATTATTATTTTTTTTCTTAATTACATAATATGAATTTTATAAATAAATTAATACAAACATTTTTTTAATACAATTAAATATATTGAATGCATTAAATATATTCAATATACATATGGACTTAATGGTTAATGAAATAATATTATAAAAATATGTTTTGTTACATTACTTCCTATTGCTTTAACAAAAGAAATATAATTTATGCATATAATATGCATTATTGTGTTTGAGTGAGCATTAAAATAACTCGTTATAAACTATGGGTGAATTTTTAATGACAAATATCAAAGACAAAATTTAATAAATTTTGTTTCAAATGGAAAAATCATTTTTATTATTTATTGTCTAGAAGCAGTTAAAATTACAGACCATAAGCAGACACATTAAAAAAGTCTATATAAAATATACATCATTTATTATATTGGTACGTCAAAAAGATTAATTATAATAAGATTATAAAATAAATATATTAAACAGCTGATAAATTTGTTTTTATTTATTTTAACTAATCAAATTTTTCAAAATTCGCCGAATTCTAATTCAAAAACAAAAATTTAAATATGTATTGTCAATTTTCTTATCTTTATAATTTCATTAATAAAAAAGAAAAACTAAATTATCATACTAATAAAATTTATTAAAAAGACATATATATATATATATATACATGTTTACATATTATATATAATATACATGTAAAAGTATGTATATATGTATATATATATTAAGAAAAATCTAAAAATCTTTGACCTTTATTATTTATATTATATAAATTTAAAGATACTTAGTAATAAAGAATTATTTTACTTTTGTATTCAATTGTTATAAAAAAAAATATATATGTATATATATATAACAACAACAAATAAAAATATTTAATGGACACCACCGATCAGATCTATTGAACTTAAAATAAAATTATTTTACATTTAAACATCTAATCTAAATTTAGAGTTTAAAAGATTTAAATTTTATAAGAAAAAAAAATCGTTCTTATAACTGCAATATTTAAAAATTTGTTTTATTTTAATTAATGAGAGATTATAATTTAATTGCAGAAATGAACTTTTTAAATGTCCCTATTTATAGTTTTATACAAAGGTTTAGATTTTTTTAAAAATGTTTTTTTTATCAAAAATTTTAATTTTTAAATTATTTCAGAAGCAACAGATATATGGTTGTTAGTTAAGACAGAAAAATTCATTGTAAATAACTTTTCCCTTAAATTAAAACGTCATAGAAATAGCATATACTTATGTATATATATAAGTTACTAAATTTTTTATTCAAGTATTCCTTAACTACAGTGTATTAAGATTAAAAATAAAAAAAAAGGGAAAAAACATTGTAATTTTAAACTGGTGTAATTGAAGAGATAATTTAATTTTATTTGTAATCTTAAATTTTTAAATAAATAATTTAGTATATTCTATCATTAGAATATATCCTATAGTTAGTACAAAATATAATAAATTTATTTTAATAGAAGATAATAATGTGAAAGATTATGTTGATGTAAAAAGGAAAAAAAAAAAACAAAAATCAAAATTAAATGTTTCGTTCAAAGAATAGAATAAAAAAAAAAAAAAAAGAAGAAATCTTTCATATTTTTCTACATTCATTTCTGGACAGAAAATAAAAAAAAAATATAAGTGAAGAAAAGAAAAGTACAAATACATACAGATATGCATATTAGACACACAGTTAAAATTCATTTCTTATTATTATTATAATAATATTCATTTTTTTTATATATACATAAGATTGCAGAGCTCAGATACTCAGTCAGAATTTAAAATTAAAGTTGAATGGTTCTTTAGAATTTAAATAAATATATAAGAATTACATTTGCGTGGTGAACGCGGGATTGCATTGCAAAATTTCTCAAACGGAAATTGTTTTTGATTAGATTTTTCTTTTAAATTAATTTAACACAACAATCATAATATAAATAAATAAATAAATAAATAAATAAATAAATAAAAATAAATTTGAACATATTTAAGTTGAATGTATCTATTTATAAAAACTATGAATTTAAAAAAAAAATTTTATAAAATTATTTTTATTTTAATAATAAAATGTTCAATTATATCAGCAACACCATTAAAATCATCATCATCATCATCATCCTCACTAGATATAGTTGATAGTACAACAAATATAATATCATCAACAATACAATCATTACAACAAGTGGCATTAAATGATTATAATGAAAATAGTGAAAGTAATCAAAAAATATTTAATGATTATATTAAGGAAATTAAATCACATTTAAATTTAAATATTAAACCATGTGATAATTTTATTAAATATTCATGTGGTAATTTTGATGGTGTATCATTAAATGATAAAAAAATATCAAATAATAAATTTTATATTGAAGATTTTATATTATTAAATAAAATAACAAAAGAAAATAATTATGAAATGATGGCAAAAAATTTTTATTTATCATGTAAAAATAAAAATAAATTACAAAATATTTTTGAAGAAATAAATAGTTTAAAAATAATTGGTAAATGGCCAATAATATCATCAAATATATCAAATATAAATATAAATGATAAAGATATTGCAAAATTATGGGGTGAATTAGCAATATTAAAAGCAGTTGATTTATTAGAAATGACAATGACAACAATATCTGATCAAATATATTTTTCATCAAAATTAAATGAAGAAAATTTTAATGAAATTAAAAAAACAATGTATGAATTAAATAATAATAATAATGAAAATTCTGATATTGAATTAGCAATTGAAGAAATACAAAATTTTACAATATTAATATCTGATAATTTATTACAATTACCACCAAATTCTGATGAATCTGTAACAATTGGACAAGTTTCATCATTAAATGAAACAATAACAAATTTTGATTGGACAGAATATTTTCAAACATTTTCAAAATTAATGAATTTAAATATTAATTATTTTGATAATAAAACTGTTGAAATACGTAATCCAAATGCAATGCAAAAAATTTTTGATTTAATAAAACAAACTGAATCACGTATTGTATTAAATTATTTAATATGGAAATATATTAAATTTGCTAAAAATATGAAATGTGAAGAATTTCAACCATTTTGGCGTCCAATAATATTAACAAAATTATGGAAAGAATATTATACAAAAAATGATAAAAATAATTTATTATATATATATAATCAATTTGAAAAATCATTTAATGAAGTTAAACATCAATTAAATGAACCATCACAATCAATATTAAATCATGTTATATATCCAAGTAAAAATTTAATTGAAAATTTTGATAAAATTTTATCAAATGATTCACTTACAAATTATTATAATAAATTTAAAATATCATCAAATAAATTTTATAAAAATGCTATTTCATATATGTTTATAATTGGTGAAGATTTTATTAAAAATGGACAAAATGGTGAATTATTTAAAATGTATTTAACAATGTTATTTAGTGGTGATATTGATTTAAGACAACATAATAAACCATTATTATATTATTTTGTAACAAAAAATATTGAATTTTGGAAAAATGATTTTATACAACATACATTACCAAGTAATTTTACTGGTACAGAAAATTGTTTACCATATCCAACTGAACCACAAGAATCAAATTTATTAAATTTAAAATATTTAAAATATTATGCAGCTGATATGCAAGGTTTTAATGATTATATTAAATGGTTAAATGAATCAAATGGTATTGATTTAATTCAAAGAGAATTAATGGAATTAGAAAAATATGATTTAAATCATGAAAAAATTTATTGGTTAGCTTTAGTTCAAGAATTATGTATGAAAAATTTAAATTTAACTATAAATAATGATAATGTTATGGAAAATGTTATTAAACATTCAAAACAACTATCAGATGCATTTGAATGTAGCAGTAAAAATATTAAAAAGGAAACATGTAATTATCATTTATTTAGTACATTATTTTAAAATGAAAATTATCAAGGATTTTGAATTTTGTTTTTTTTTTTTTTTTGTGTTTTTTTTTTGTTTTAAACTTAAGAATATAATGTTCAAAAATATGATTTTTATTTTAAGGAATTTATATTTAATAAGAAAATAATTTATTTTGTATTATTGAGATTTTGATAATTTAGTGAATAAAAATTTTTGTAACTATATATAATATGAAGTTATCAACACTTTTTAAAAATGTTTTTTTTTTTTTTTTTATTTTATTTATTTATTTTAAAATAAAATTAAAAATTTATACAAACAGATAGAAATGAAGATTTGAAAATGAAAAATAAACAATTTGAAACAAAAAAGACAAAAAAAAAAAACAAAAAAAAAAAATGTTGATTAAACAAAGAATCAAAGGAATTTGTTAAACAACGCAGTATATATGAGTCATTAAGAATTTTTTTTTTTTTTGTATATTAAAATTGAGTGTAATGACATTTTTAGCTAATTTTCTGACCTTTTCTATATTATACTCATATAAGAATTTATTTTTGTTTAATGATTATAGTTTTTCTTTTAATTTATTTTTATGTTTTGTTTTTACTGATAATTAAAACTTATTACTCGCGCTACTGAACTACTTAATTTATTTTGGTTCTTATCAAATAGTTTTAAATAAAAAATTTTTTTTTTTTCGAAAGAGAAAGTAATATTTATATTTGTATTACATATAGTCCGAACTTCATTGAAAAATGAAATTTTAATGTGGTAAATAATTTAGAATTTTGTTTTTTAAGAGTTCAAAGAATTATTAAAATTCGTACCAGAACAAAATGTTATCTTCCCATTTATTGAAAAAATCTAGATTTAAAATATAAAAACCTTCTTAGCTATATAGGTACTATATATGCACGGGTACGGTATACTTGGCAACTTTCATTTTACAACCGAATATATAAAAGGCGGCCATTTTGCAAAAAAGAAAAGAGACTTAACAAAAAAACATTTGTCAAAATGAACACTTAACAAAATGACATTTCATTTGAACATTTGGCAATTTTTATTTATGTATTGCCTTAGCGTTGACCGCTTACATAAATAAAAGTTGCCAAATGTTAAATAAGAACAATTATTTCTACAAATTTTTTTCATTATTTTTACAAATATATTTTAAGCCAAATTTTTTCCAAAAATGAACTTAACGTTTTTGGTATTAATTATTTTCGTACAGATTCATGCAGCCAATGGAAGACATAACGTAATTATAAAATAAAAAATTAAATTGTTGATTGTTGAAAGCTGCGTAAAATGTCCACATGTAAAAGTTGTTAAGCGTTCAAGTTGCGAAGTTTTCAATTTTCCAAATGTCAAGTTGTTTACGTTTTTAAATGTTTTATTATTAATTAAATATAATTATTCAATTTGTCTAAATGTCTTTTTGTTATAAATATGTTTTTTGCTAAATGTCTGATGGTTAAGAGTGTCTGTTTTGCGGGATATCCAATGATCTCTTATACAGTTGTTAAGTGAAAGTTCCCATATGTACATATTTCAAAATTTACTCTAAAAATTTAAATTTTAAATTATTAGTTTGTTTCTTTTTTTAAATCATATTTCATTTCCCATTAACAGTAAATATATAATATTATTTAATTCACAATATTGTCGAATGTACTTGAGTACACTAAATATCCAAAATAATAATTACGAAATTATTTCAAATTTTTTGTATTACCTACAATATTGTTACCATTTTCAAACAAACCATATTTAGATAATTTTATACATTTTTGTTATATGATTAATTTTGATATACTCGATAATTATCTTCCATTTTGGTTAAATTCAAAAAAAAAAAATGATTCAATCACATTTATGTAATATATATGTATGTACAATAACGCATAAAATTGTTCAAGTGTTATACAATTTTGAAATTAAATTAAATTATTACCTAGATCTATATATAATAACAAAAACTTTAAGTACCTATCTACACTTGTTTGAAGGAGAAAAAAACACTTTTAAAGATTTTGTAACAATTGATAATCCGAATTGAAAAAAAAAATTTTTATTTTATTTGTAACCATTTGTTGTTTATCTTTTTTTTTTCTTTTTGGAATTAATGAATTTATTGAGAAATGGAAAAGAAATTAAAGTAAAATAATAATCATACTATATTGGATTATAATTATATTTTTTTTTTTTTTTTGAGATATATTTAAATTGATATTTACTTATATAAGTAATAATGTATTAATAAACAGACCATAGTATGTATACTTTATATAAGTAATAATGTATTAATAAACAGACCATAGTATGGTCTTATTATTCATTTGGATGGGAAAAAAATGGTCCCACAAAATATAACACATAATGGACTTATAACTTCTAGCCTTATATTCTATCATCCTTTTATTTATTTAAAATCAAAATGAGCCTTACTTTAGCAAAAAAATTTAATTTTAAATTTTTTAATTATTAAATAATTCAGCAGGTGGGTAAATGTACTCCGAATATTAAAATGATGTGAAAAATATAATTTTTATTTTTAAATTATAATAAAAATTTGGTTTCGATAATTTTTTGTACTTTTTTTTAAATTTTAAAACAACAATATCTCATATATTAAACAAAAAAAAAATATCTTCTTTAATTTAGGACAAACAACAGAAACATAAAGTTTATATTATGCGCCTAAAAATAAATAACAAAAAAAAAGGCACGAAAAATTTGTGTTTTAAATTTATTATATGCATGGATTTTTAATACTGTGTTTTTCTTGTAACATTTTTAAAGTTATTTCAAGCTTAGAGTTTTTTTTTTTCGATAAAAATTAACTTACAAAGTATTTTTTGGTAATAATGCCAAAAACAACTCTTTTAATATTTAAATTATTGTTAGGTACTTCAAAATAATTTTTCTAAATAAAATAAAACTTTGTATTTGCAGGATTGAAAAGCTTACACCATTTTACTATCAGAAATTAAAATTTCATTTAAAACTACAGAGAGTTAGAAAATGTGAACAAATTATTATTAAATTATTAATTATTTAAAGAAATTTAATTTGAATTATATAAAATTCCAATTAAATATAAGAACAATAAGATATTGAGAGAAATGGAGTGTTCGTATCTTAAAATAAATATATTATGTATATTAAATAATCACTTTAAATTTCAGGACCATTACTGCAATTACTGAATTAAAAGACAATTTTTTGTATACAATATACATATTATAATACAGAAATGAACCTGTTACACATACACATACAGTATCAAAAAATAAAAGCAAAGCATTTTTTGTTATTATAAAAATTTATAAGGCTTAAAACAATGCACAATATAACAATAATTGCCACAAATTTTCTAAAAATAAAAAAACAAAAAATTAAATCAAATTTATGAAAAATATTTAAAAATAAATTTTATTTTTTTTTAGAATCGAAAATAAAAACGTGAAAATATTGAAAGGTAATTGAAACTTCTATTTAGTTATTATTATTTCTCTTTTTAATTATCTTTTACTGTAAATCTTTAATTTTTTGGTTTCTTTTTTTTTTTTTTTTTTTTTTGTAGGAACGACACTATCCAAATTTCATAAGAAAAATGAAAATACTTTGAAAAAAAAAAAAAAAAAAATAAATAAATAACAGAAGTGTCTGTTTAGGGTGTGTTAAGTTGTCTTTAGGTATACACTTTTAATAAACCAAAAAAAAAAAAAATCTAAGAATAAAAATAAAAATTTATAAACACTCAAAATACTGTTCACTTCACTTCAATATAACGATTAATGAAACGTTTAACAATGCAACAAAAAAAAAAAAAAAAAATATTTTTTATAGGTACATTACAAAAAGTTGCATAAGTTTATTTTCTTTTTTTTTTTTTGTTTTTTTGTGGGACAAAAAATATTCGATAAAATATAAATTTTACCAAAGTAAATAAAAAAAATAAAAAAACAAAAAAAGGTATGCATAAGTAATATGCAAAACGAACCAATACATTTACATTTATGTTACTATTAAATATTTTCCAATTATACGCTTTGATTAGAAACAAATTAAAATATGTAATTATAAAAATTTGTTTTCAATTCGTTACAATATTGTTTACAATTATTCACATTAAAGAAGATGTGTTTCTTTTTTTTTAGCAACATGTTGCTAGAAAATATTTGTTGGGTGTAGTAATTTAATTACACAGTATAATATTTTTTATTTTATTATGGTCTCGGGTGTGTTTTTTTTCTTTTTTTTTTTTGTTATTTGTTGTAATATTTTTTTTTTTTCGCTAAAGTATAATTTAACTGAAGTTACTAAATATATACATAATTATTTTATGATATAATGATCAATTAAATAATAAATAAATAAATAAATGTTGATTATATAAATAAATTTTAAATTTAACAGAAAATCAATTTGTATATTTATTTTTAATTTTTAGTATAAAAATGTGTTTAATTAACAATTGATTCAATTGAAATAAATTATTAAATTTAAATGGAACGATTATTTTTTATCCAAGATGGAGTTACAAAATATGTTTTTTTTAGAATCAGGAAAGTTTGTCAAGAGAATTGCTGCAAAAATGATTTTATAGTTTTTGATTTAGATACTTAAAAACACTTCAATATACTTTTTGTTCTAAACATTCATCAGAGAAATTTCGGAAATGTTAATTTGAATATAAATAAATTTATTTGTTAAATTTAATACTTATCAAAATATTCATATTATAATTTATTATCAATTATAGATATTTGTTTTAAAGAAAATTAATATATTAACAATCCTAAAAGTATGCAATTTTACCAATTAAAAAATATATATTTTTTTAAACTTAACCTAGAAATTTTTTATTTTATTATTTAAAAATAATCTTTTTTTTTTTTTTATTTATAAACAAATAGTTATATAAAAAACATATATAACACATGCGAATAAATAAAAACAAAACAGTTTTATATAATAATTATCTAAAATATAATGTTTAAAATCATAAGGGAAGCAACATTTCGGGTGCAAATAATACAAAATAATAGTAAAACAAAAAATTACAATTCTGTCTATTTCTTTTTTTTTTTTTTCAATAAAAATATCTCTAGTCTCTATTTTCTTAATAGTTGCTAACCTGAATGATAACGTTTTTCGTTGTGTGTGATTCTTCGTTGTGTTCGTCTAGCACGATTTTGACCATGTCCACCACCACTTCCACTACCATGATGTGACGAAGATGATTTATGATGTGAGTGTCGGTGTTGCGATGAAGGTAACGATGGTAATTCTGTTTCATATACATAACTATAGCCCTCTGATTGTATTGGAGGAGGTGGTGGTGGTTGATTATTAGTACCACCATTACCACTTCCAATTCCTTGATGATCTTTTAAATTATAATATGGTGGCATATTACTGTTATCTTTACTACCATTATTACCACCACCTTTTTCGTGCATTATTTTATTTTATTTCATTTTTTATTTGGAAATTTTTAAATATCAAAAAGTTATGCATTAAAAAGTCATATATTTAACAAAATTTTCTTTTTTTTTTTTTAAATAAAAGTAAAGTATAAAAAACTAAAATGGACCGAAACATCTCAAGGAAAAAAAGAAAATTAAAATATAATAAAAAAAAAAATGAATAAATTGAAAATTGAAATGAAAATAAATGTCCGAAAGGTTTTTTTTTTTGTTTTTGTAAATACTTTCACAAGTCATATTGTCTGTTAAATGTCCTTGCAAATTTTCCATTTCATATATTTTTAGATAGATTTCCAGTTTTCATCTGTGTATATAAGTATGAATAAGTATATTGCAATTTGTTAAAAATATTCTTTGACAGAACAACATATAGTTTTTTTTTTTTTGTATGTAATTTAGATGTATTTATTTGTTTGTTGTGTTGTTCTTGTACATTTTTTTAATATAAAAAAATCAACTCCTTAAGGCAATATTACAATTTTTTTTTCTTAACATATTTCAAAACAAAATATAAATCTCTAGTTTTGTAGAACAATAATTGTGGAAGGAGTTTTATTTTATTTTAGTAAATTTTATTATTTAAAAAATTTCAACATTTTTTTTTTTCAGCTTTTAAGTTAAAAAATATAAATAACAAAAACACAGATATAAAAGTAATTTCTGTTCAGAAAAAATTATATCAGAAAATAAACAAAAAAACATTTTTGTATTAAGAGACCGTCCAGAGTACAAATATCAAAACAAATTATAGGTTAACTTTTAAGGATAAGAATAACTTATCATAACCATATTTTTAGGAATAACAAAAAAGGATTATTTTTAAGGAAAACTATTTTGAAAAAATTCAAAAATCAGATTTTTAAAAATATATAGTAATGCTAAATTCGTCCGATTCAAGACGGATGATCCAAGAGAACCTAGAAGACGACAATGCTGCCTGGGGTCGAATTACTAATAAAATATGTTCCTTAGTAAAAATGCTTACCAGTGGTTATGAAAGATTTAAAGAATTTGTAATGCAAAAGAAAAGAAATTAGAAAAGGAATTTAAGTTTTGCAAAACGCTTTGCTTACGCATAAACTAAACAAATTAAATGTGTAATAAATGATCCAAGAAAAAGAGACTAAAGAGACAAAAAGACTATATTAGTCAACTAGAAAAATGATATTATAACAGTAATATTTAGATATTTTTTCAAATACTTGACAGGCTTTTTTTTTAATATTGTCATAAAATTTCAAAAATAAAAATAACTAATATGCAGATAAAGTTTTTATGTGAAATTTTTTCTTTTAAAATCCTCTACAGCATTAAATTATACATGCATCAATTATTTCTGGAAGCTATTTATAACATTTATGTTAAAATATGTATGAATAATTCTTTTAAATCTTAAATTTCTAGAGGTGTAAAAATATATTTTTCGCTTCCAGTTTTATTTTATTATTTACAAAATTATACAATTGCTTATATTTGAAATATTAAATTCTTAAATTTTGTTAAATATAGTATATAGGATTTGAATTATTGACAACGAAAAATCATACATATAGATTATTTTGTATTTTTTAAAGATTAAATAAAAATGTGATAATTATTAAAAATTACAATGAATTTAAATTTATTTTAGTTTACCTTAAAATTTAGAACAATGAGATATTAAATTTAACAAGAAATTAAATTTATATTATATAACACTTAAGTCGGAAACTTTCATTCAAAAGATTTTCAATTTTAATTCCTCCTGAATCATAAAAAAATTAAGTATTTTGTCCTATAATTAATATAATATCGTAATATATAATAAAATAAAAATAAAATAATTCATGCATAAAATAATAGATGACGTAGAAATAAAAATATTTGCGTTTCTAGGTTTTGTACAATCGATACGGCCGAGTAATCAAATTGAAACTAATGATTTCAGAAATTGAAGTTTAGTCAAAAATATGAATAATAAAAGACTTAGTGGATATTTTATGTGGCCAGGAAAGGAATAAAATTATAAATATAACACGGAGGAATCTAAACAACTGAAAATAAAATTTTAAAAACAATTAACACAATATGTGAAGAATTTTTAAATACGAAACTTTTCTCCTTATTGTCAAGTAAAAATTTAATTAGTTTTAAAACTATTTTAACAAAACTTAGTGTTTAAAATTAAATTTAATTTAAAATTGCATAAATAATTAAAAACTACTTATCACATTGATTAAAGTAACAAAATAAGTGATAAAAACCTGGCTTAATGATTTTTACAGTATTTTTAATCCAATAAATGTGCATAATAGAAGAAACGGGTCTATATCGAAATCTTATTAGTTATTATTATTTTTAATCTTATTTTTAAATTTTATATTTATTCTGTTTAATTTTTTGAAATTTTGTCCTAAATTATATACATACATACACACATTCATATATCTATACATAAATATACATATTTTGAAAAACCGTACATAAGTATATTTTTTTATTTCAACAACAAAACATTTAAAATAGTTTAACAAATAAATAATAAATGAATAAATAAATAAATACTTACTAAATAAATTAATGAAACCTATAGATTTTGAAACCAAATCTAAAATCTCTACAAAATATTTTTGCACATATTTATATTTAAACATCTAAGCATTTATTAAATCTTTAATTTTGTAATTGACTCTAAAATCTCTCCTATGATTATTTTTGTACATATACAAATTCCAACATTGAAACCTTTAAAATAAGGGGTGGCAGCCCAAAATCGTTACTAATCAAAAATTTGGAATTAGCAAATTTGGAATTTTGGTGAAAAATTCGGTTTAAAATTAAATTTTGGAAAATAGGATATTGGAAAAAAAATTTCTTGAAATATTGACATTTACACAGATAAGATTGAAAGAATTAAGATATAAGTTCTTAAAAAATTAAGCGGTACGCTTCCAGAAGATAAAAATGTACCGAATAAATTAAAAAAAAAAATTTATTCCGAATATATACCAAACTGTTGCGCAAAAAAAAAAAATTTAACTTATAATGTAACGATTATATGCCAGTTAAGTTTTTAATATGTTATTATTATCTTAACTTATAAATATTCTGATCAAGTTATATTCAATATACCCTGATCAAGTTATATAAGCAATAAATATATGTTCAATTAAAGAAGTTCTATAACCTTTAATTATTTCGTGCGATTTTGGTTTTAAATATATACAAAAAAAAAAATTAATTTAACTATTGAATTATTATATTTGTAAAAAAAAAAAATTACTATTTTTAAATGAAATTAAATTCTTTTTTTTTTAGTCATTAATAATAAATTTACCAATATTTATCAATATTTAAAAGAAATTAAAATATTTATAAATGTATTTTAAATACATAATTAATTTGAAAAATTATTGAAATTTCAAGTACAATTATAACTAATGGCATTCTATTTATTATTTTAAATTTTAGAAAATTTTTCGTTAACTATGGGAAATTTTCTTTTTATTATTTATTATAGTATACATGTTAGATATTAATCATTTAAATTAATAATACTACATATAATGTATCGGTTATACTACTATATATATTTATCCTCAGGGAAGAATAAAAGAATGAATTAATTTTTCAATTATTAAATTCAATATAAAAAATATCAATTTTAAAATTAATAATAAATTGAAAAAAAAAAAAAACCATTAAATAATAACTTTTCGATAGAATATATATAGAAATATAAGGAATATTTTATTAATATATGTATATGTATATAGGTATGTTGAAATATAATTTATACTCGTCACAAACAATAATTTATCAATATTTATATAAGTATATACGTATGTATATGTATATATCTTTTTAAATGCAACATCATCGATGATCATTTTCCACGCAATTTTTTTTTTTTGAAATATTTTAAAGGGCTTAAAAAAAAAAACAATATTTTTATGTACACAGTTTCTATTTTTGTAATTTATTAAATATGTTTTTATTTTTTTTTTTTTTATTTTTTTCTTCTTTAAAAAATAGTGATTAATTGCCCGCAGCTTTAAGAATTTTTCTTTTAAACTACAACAAAAAAAGAAAAAAATAAAATAAAAAAAAATTATTTTCTTTAAAGTTGCCTAGAATTGTTTGGAGGGTTTTATGGTAATATTTTAGTAGTTAAGAAAATAACAAAAATAGAAAAAAAAAAAAATTTGTATATATACGTTATACGTATACAAAAAATATTTTCTGGGCAAAAGATCCCTATAATATTTTTACATAGGTACATAGATTTTTGATATCTTAAAAAAAGAAATTCTTACCTTAACATAGAAATGGTTATATATAGTTTTCATATAGTATATATTTTAAAACGTAAGTAATTGGCACAGCAAGATTTTAAAAATAAAACAAAAAAAATTTCTGATAAAAAAATAAAATACTTGCGGTTCAATCATTGTTTTCAATCAGTTTTATATCGTAAAATTTTTTTATCATGGTTGTGGTTTTTGTAAATTTTGTTAGGAAATAAGTAAAATTAGTTACAATAGATAGAAATGGCAAACGAGAAAAAATCATCAGGAACGAAGGGCTGTTTAGAAAAAGATTTATTAGTGTAGTAGAAAATGGCTTAACAAAGCAGATGATTCAAAATTAGAAATGCATATTTTTTTATGGTATCTACAATTTAAAAAAATTGGAGAAAGTTAATAAGTATGGTCCCAGTTTGTAATATTTTACTATTATGAAAATTTAAAGTAAAAAAATTTGAAAGAATTGGATAATAAAGTTCTGGATAAGTATTCGAAAATTTGAACATTTAAACTAAAATAATTTGCAAGACAATAAAATAAAAAAAAATTGAGTTTTTAAATTTGAAAATTAAATGAAACCATGTTGTATATTAGCACTGTGTAAAATTTAAAATATGTATATATATACATATGTATGTACCTATATATGTATATATATGTATATGAATGAATCAAATGGTCTGAATAGATAATTGTATACTTTATAATTTTTAACATAATAACATGGTATAAAACTGCATTTGTCACACAGTATGGCATCTTTTTTATAAAAATTTCTTGCAATATTGTTTATATCATCATTGTGGTTCGGTTCATTATTATACATATATGAATTTATTTAATTTTTTTTTTTTTTAATGTTAGCATAATAATAAAATTTAAATATATATCTATGTATATACATGTATATATACAACATATAATATATCTACAAACAAGAAAATATTCTATCCAAAGTCCAACATATTTTGAATGTGTCTTTAGATTGAGGCAAAATTTTTTGAAACAGTCCAAATGAATCAGTAATACTTAATATATATATATATAAAGTAAATATATTTTTATTCACAATAATGTATATATGGGTGTATCATGAGTTTAGTTCAAAGTAAACTATTATTAATACTTATTGCAAGTTATTATTATATATTATTTTACCTTTCCTTAAATAACAATTGCATTAAAAAGAAAAAAAAAACAAAAAAAAAAAAAATAAAAATCAAAGGAACAACTTACAAGATGATTATAATGAATAGCCTTTCACAAAAAGAGATAAACTAAAAAAAAAAATAAAAATAAAAAAATAACAAAATATGTTGTTCATTTCATCTTTGATCCTTTACCCACGATATCTTCTATATAGAATCGCTTAAACAAAAAAAAAAAAAAAAAATTACCAGAAGAATACAATTACCGCCACACAAAAATTATTGCAAGTAACGAAAATTCCAAATGAAGTGAAACTCTAATATTTAAAAGGGTACAAGAATCCTATTAACAATACTTTTTACAACAAGTTTGCAGCAGCACTTTTTCAAAATAATGCTTATTTTTTTTTCCTATTTTTTCCTTTTCCTTTTTCATTTTCTTTTTTTTTATTTTATTTTATGGCATACGTAACATAAGAAAAGGATTGTAATTAGAAAATATTTAACCTTGAAATTTTAATGAAAATTGAATCTATATTCATGATCTTCACACACATACACACAGTATGCAATCAGTAATCAGTATATAAAAGTTATAATCAGTATATAAACGTCAATAATAACAAAAAAAAAATTTTAATTTTAAAGTTTATTCAAGGAAATCATCTTAAATGTCTGTTCCTTACCCCTGTTTAATTTGACAGAATTCAATTAGTTTTGTTAATTAATTTTTTTTTTGACTAATGATTATAAAATGACTAATTTTTACCTAACAACATTTTTTTATAGTTTAATTGTAAATTTTTCTAATTACTGAAGAAAAATTAACGAAAAAGTCAAAAAGAAAACACTTAAAATTTTTTATTTTTTTTTAGTTTAAAAATGAAATTGCAAAACTAACTAAGAATATAGAATCACTTATATGATCATCTATTAAATAAAAAAGTACAAAATAAGGGGGAAAAAAAACACAAACTGTCAAGTTGACATTTTGAAGAAATTAAAATCGTGGAATATTTTATTGAAAATTAAGATAAGGTGTATTGAAGTTGTCTGAAAGAGAAAACTATAATTACATTTTTATATAGTATAAAATGTATTTACTAAAAATAATTTTAAAGTAAGGTGGCAAACCATTTAAAAATTTTATTTAATATATTAGAAAATTGCTATCACTCGTTTGTTATTATTAAGAAAGTACTTGCTCCTTGTTAAGATTCTTGATTACTTTTAAATTTTTAAAAAAGAATATTTCGTGCGTATTTAAGTAGGTATACGATTTTTGACAGTTTTTGGCTTTCAGGATTTCTTGTTTTTTAACAATACCTGCAAAGATTTAGTTCAAGGATTTCTTTTTTTATAACAATACCTACAAAGTTTAAGTTTCTTCAAACTCTTGTTTGACATTTATCTTTTCTTATCAATAAATGCTAAGTGTATATATTATACAAGTACAAACAAAATTTCTATAAAGTAAGGTAATATTGCACTTTATACCAATTTTTTATTATTTTTTTTAAATAAATTCACTAAAAATGAATTTAAAAATTATGATTTTTTCATTACAAACATTTGAAATGGACACAATTTATAAATACCTTAAATTAAACAGTAAATAATTCATATTTTTAATGTTAATAAAGTTTTTAGGATTTTATTAAACTTGTATATGTATGTATAGCCATTTTTAAATTATTTCTAATAAAATAAAATTAAAAATGCATTGCATATATGTATCCATCCTATTTTTAATAAAATTTCTGCGGTACATCTTGTTTAAGAATTTAAAAAAAAATGTTTTTTTTTCTATTTTAAGCCTAAAGGATTTAAAATTTTTGTCCGAAGCACAAAAAAAAAAAAAAGAAAAAAAACATAAGACAAAAGTCAAAAAATAAATTTATGATACAAAAGCAATTTTTTTTTTTTATAACATGACTCTTATTATATGCTATCATAGACTATGTAATTTTTACCATCCTTATGTCTACCTATATATAGTGTTGGTAATCTTGTTTTAGTTGTTCAATATGTTTTTTTTTGGTTTGATAGTTGGTTGGTGGTTTTTTTGTGCCTCTTCCAACAAACAAAATAAAAAATTTTTAGAATTCAAGTATTTTTTAAGAATTTTTTTTATTTTTTTTTTAAATTGTATTCTAAAACCGGGTGAATGTTTTATTTTTTTTTTTTGTATATTCTATTTAAAATGTATAATTCTTATGTATATAGCTAAAAGATGAATTTTTATATTCTGTATATTTTTAAGGAAGGTTTTAATATAGATAGACGTTTAAATTCTAGTTGTCGTAAAAATAAGGATAAAAACAAAAAAACAGAAATAAAAGATAGGTTTGTTAAAAAGTATATTTTTGAAGGGAAAAAAATTTAAGGTAACAACAGCAGCATCAAATTTAAAAAAAAAACGTTAAAAAGAGACAAGTACAATTTTTTTTGTTTTTATTTTTTTTTGGTGAATTGTTTTATTTATATAGACAGTTGTGTGGTGGTGGGTAGAGAACAAATATTGTATTGCATTGGAATATATTTGTTAGTTGCTTTTGGTTGTTTATCTTTTTTTTTTTTTGCGGATTGTATTTTGTAGATTTTTGCTAGGATTTTTTTTTTTGTGTTTTTTGTTAAAATCATTAAATATTATCATGAAATTGAAAATTAAATTTTTTTTTGTGTCAACGTTTTCTTTCAAGGTCTTTTTATAATAATTTGCAAGCAATTTTTTTTTTGTTATTTTTCTAGCGAATAATTTTTTTTTTTTTTTTAATGGAAAACAGAAATTCCATGTTGACTTGCAGCTTTGTTTTTTTTTTTTTTGTGGTTTGTTATAGTGTTTGTTGTAAGTTAGTTCTCTACGCCAAAAGGATTTATTGTTTTTCATTTGGAAAAATTTGTTGTTTCATAACTATTGCACATAAATAGCACATTAAAAAAATCCAAAACATGACGTACAAAAAAAAAAAACAAAAAAAACATTTTAAGTGTAGGATGGAATTTTTTTAAACTTATTATTGTTTTTTTTTTTTTTTGTATGTGGTTCAAAAATATTTTAAAAGATAAGTTTTGATAATTTTCGGTTTTAAAGATGAAATATCAAAATTGTTGTCTAGATTATACCATACTATTTTATTTTTATCAAGTTTATTTTTGTCAATTTAATTTTTAAGATTATTTTTTTTTAAAACTTGGCATAATGTTCTTTTTGCTTTTGATACATTCTTGCAACATTTAATTAAATTTCTTTATAAATTATTACAGACAAGGGAATAAATAAGGATAAAAAAATTACTTTTGAAGATTAAATTATATAAAAACAATAAATAACATGATTCTTTTTAAAACCTATGATAAAGCAAAGGAGCAAGGCGAGCAAAATAAAAGATCAAAAGACCAAAATAGTCACTATAATATTTTATAACGAATAACAAAATTTTAAAGAGGACGAAACAAATTGAATTCACACTAAAAAGTTCTCATTTAATTTGAATGTTGCTGAAAACATTTAAATCATAGCTTAAAAAAATTATTTAAACAAAAAAAAAATTTTTTAATTATTTAAATTTACTTGAATCGAAAGTTATTATACCTATACTTAAGTATTATACTAAAATTAGTTAGTACGTGTTTATATTAAGTTTTAGTTCAGTTATATTAAATAAAAAAAATATTAATTAATAACTTAAAATATAAAAACTTAAAATATAACTAAAAAATAAAAAAAAAAAAAACTTAAAAATAACTTAAAAATAAAAAAAGTATTAAATGAAAATAACAATTATTTTATTTGTTATATGTTTTTACTTGGCTTACCTTGTGAATTTTTATTAATATAAGGTTGAAGCAGTCTTGTCCGTTTCTTTTCATATCCTTTCTGTGTTATATCACCTGTAATTAAAAATAAAATAATTGACATAAAAATTAGGTTAATGACATAAAATTTAATACATATAAAAATAAAAATAAATTAAATACTGAAAAAAAAACCAGAATTTTTAACCTGTAAGGATACGAGTACAATAAAATAATTATATTTTTTTTACTTAAAAAAATTTGTTACGCTCCTGTAAGTATGTATTTTATATAAGTTTGAATAATAGTATGCAAATATTTATGATGGGGGCTTCGGTAGCCTAGTGGGTAGGCGTGTGGCGTATTAACCGAAGGAGTGTGGGTTCGATCCCTGCACATGTCGTAAGTGTTTTTTTCTTTACATACCCCCCCTTACGACCAAATATAATGTAAATATATAGTATATAATATAAACAAAGTAAATAATATTAGAATATAATTTAATAATAGTATAAAAACCTATAATGGCCTTAGTAGCCGATGGTTCAATAGTTAATATTGCATTACATTTATGTATGTAATATTAATATAAAATAAATAAATAAATAAATTTATGATGTTCGTATTTAAGTATGAATTAAGTAATATACATATGTACATATAATAAGTTTAAATTACATATGCATTTAGGTTTATTTTTCAATATTAGATAAATTTTATTAATTTTAAATAAAAAAAATGTTAGTCTATTGATGAATAATTGACAAAATATGAAATAAAAATCTTTTGCGGCAATAAATAAATTTCCATTGTTGTAAAGAGATGGAATATTAAATTATTTTTTGTTATTATTCTTATTTTTTAATTTATATGTATATTAATTTATTATATTAATTCATATATCTTTATTTTGTTCAGAAATTCGTTTATTATTCTGACATTTTTGTCTGTAAGTGAATTTAGGCTTTGAGTTGTTAAATATGGACCAGCGGGTTAAAAAAAGGGATGTGAATTCGGATAGGATATTCATATGTATGGTGGTAGCTGGGAATCTGTTACAAAATTGTCAAATAGGTTGAATTTCTTTTTTGAGTAGGTATGAATGGGTTAAGCTGGTCTGTCCTAATCGCATTCTGACAAAGAATCGGTTCATTTTGGTTGAAGTTGTTACTGGTACCTGAAAAAGAGTGTGTTCTTTATTAAATGTTCTGTAATAATGTGTATAGGTTACCAATTCAGTTTTCATCAAATTTTGAACCGTTATGAATTTGCTATGTACTTTAGAATATACCAAATAAATTGAAGTAATTAAGTGATAGATGAGCAACCCTTCGAAACATAAAAATTCCCAAAAGCTTATCAGGTTGACGCAAATAATTTTAAAATTTATTAAATTTAAAATAGATAAATATTATAAAAGATGTTTTTTATTATAATTTAATGATATTGCTAATTGATTTCTTTAAATAGTTATAATCATTAATGTGATGCTACCAGCCACCAGTATATAATATGCCATTAAATAATTTTTCAATTAATTAGCTATAATATATATATATATATATATATAATATATATGTATATATTGTATACATATATGTATTGACTTTTTTCATACAAATCTAATTTATTCAAAATTATATTTAAGTAATAGCAAAAATCCGTAAATGTAAAATTTTTATTCTATTTTTAGTAAATTTTTCAATTTTTTTTTTTTATATTTATTTTGTTAATTTGTTATTTTAAATTTATTGATATTGAAATGCAACCTACAACCTTTAGCATCTTAACAACTGTAAATTTAAAATATAAATGCTATGCAGATTTTCAAATAATATATTTATCAGGTGCTACTTACTAATACTATCCAATTTTTAAAAAAAAACTTTAAAAAAAATATATAGGTAAGAAGTATTTCTACAATATTTAAGATAAATATAAAAAAAAAATAAAATAAAAAAACATCTATCTACAAGATATTTCCACTTAGATACAACATTTTTAATGTAAATATATCATTCAGCTGATACATATTAGGTAAGAAATAAATATAGAAAATATATAGTAAAAAAATTTAAGAATATCGAAAGAAAACAAAATTTTAGGGTTTTTAAAAAAATTTGTACAGAATACTAATGATATTTATGGTAATATTTTATTAAATAAATAAATAAAACTTAAAAGATACAAATTTTTTTTTGAATAAACAACATTGTACGCCCATATTATCGGCTTTTCGAAAAAAAAAAAAAATGTTTTAGTTTTTTGTTGAAATTTATAATTTTATGTGATTGTAGATTAACACTTTCGATTACTACTTTTTGCTTTTGTTATACTTTTTTTTTGTACTTTTAAACATTTATGCAATGGCTATTATGAGGTGTGATAAAAAGTTTTTAAATTTTTGTTTAAAAGGTTAATGCCACTGTTACAATCAATTTCTTTTCTCAAATAATGTGGCAGAGAAATGCATTAAAAAAAAAAATTTTAATTTTAATTCATGTTTTATAACTTATATGACTTGATTTAGTGGAAAAAGTGCTCGACAATTGGGTTCATCGAATTCGTTCCTGCAAAAGAAGTCGTGGAGGCCTTTGAATGACGTTTTATTCAGAACTTAATTGTATCGATTGTACTTCACTTTAAATAAAAAACATTTGAATTTCCTTAACAATTAGTGTGTTTTTTTTTGAAAAGAAATCATATCACTCAAATTGATAAACCCTATATATATATATAAGTAAAAATGTGAAAAATAAAGAGACGTTTTCTTTAACTTTTGTGTTTTTGACTCCTAATAGCTCTTAAACAGAGGATGGTAAAAAAAAAATTTTCTAAGATAATTTGTGTTAATTTTGAAAGATCTTTTTCCACTCAAGCCTTTATGTGGAAGCGTTACGATAAAGGAAGTAAAATTTTGCAAAATCTTGTTTCACATAACGGTAAATTTAGATAGTAAAAATTGTATAATTTTTATATTGATTTATGAAGGTAAAAAAAAAGTTCTGTTGTTTGGTATTTTAAGATTCAAAAAATGTCAAGCAGAACTTGAAATATACACTTTTAAAAAAAAGACTGTGAAGGGCTGTAGCTTGCAAACTGATTGGACTATATACATAAAAAAGTTGTTCCACAATATTAACTGGTATAAGAAACCGCACTTTTATGACATTTATTGTAATATTAATATTAATAAATATACACCTATACACATTGTTTACTAAAACTAAGAATACACTGTCAAAAATTTTTATGCATATAATTTGTAGTAATTTGTTGTGTCAAATACAATTAATATTGAAGGGCACACTTTTATGTTTCATTAATTTATATTTTATAATAACATTAAATTTACAATATTAAAAATTTTATTTTTTGAAATTAAGAATCTACTCATTTTAATATTGTCAATTTTAAATTTAAAATGACAGATAAAAATGATAAGTATATGCATATAAATTCGTCTATTATTTTCAAAATTATGGTAAAAAATAATAAAATATTACAAGCGTTGAAAGTAATTTTGTAATACAGAATTTTTTATTTTGTTTTGATGCGTATTATTTATTAAGTATATGTATTAATAAATTTATATAAAAGTTAACAAATTTAAGATTAGTTAAAAAGTAAATACATGGATTTTTAATTTAATCTTTATTTTAAATTTCTAAAAATGGAAGATGACTTTTTTTTTTATTTTTTTATATTGAGCATAAAAATGTCCAAATAAATGTTGCCAACTTGTATATTTTATTTTTTAAATTATTTAAGATAAGATTAAATCACTATAAAATAATTGCCAAATATAAATTAATTATAATAGCTTCCAATTTTTTTTTTAGTTCTTTTTATATTATAATTTATAAAATATATAAAATAAGAAATATTGATTATGGTATCTTGTCAATATTGTCAATATTGTCAACATTTTATATTTTTAATAAGTGTTAGAGATTTTGATTTTTATTGAATGCGTTTGCCAACATTGAATGCGTTTGTCAACATTGAATGTATATTATAACAAAATACATACATATATGTATGTGTGACAAATTGAAATTGAATTTCATATAATTTGAAGATAAAAGAAAATTATGAATTTTAATTTTTATGTAAATTAAAAAAAATTAAATTAAATATAAATATTTCAATACATTTTATATTTTATTTTGTATATACACATATATATATATATAGTGACAAACATGGAAATTACATTTATTAATTTAGAATATTATTTGAAATGAAAATAATAAATAACGACGACATTTTATCCATATATAGTTATTACTTGTGGTACCATAATCATAAATAATGATTTTTTCAAGGCTAAAAATTTTCTCACTATATAGTAAAAAGTTATTTGAATACAAGAGGTACTAATTTTATTTTTGTTTTTTCCTTTTTTTTTATATTAGAATTTTTTTACTTTTTTTAAATGTTTTTTTCAGTTTATTTTTAATAAAAAAATATATTTTGTTTTGTTGCTGTTTGACTGTATGTTTGAAAACATAAAAAATAGGTATTTGAATTTTTGATTATTTAAGAATTGTGTAACCTCTGTCGCCTTTTGCTTGAAAAAATGAAGCCTACTGTACACTAATTGACATATTATCAATTATATTGTCAATCAAGTGACAATAGAATTTCAAATAAAATGCAATTTGACAATAATTGACATAGACCGACATGTGTTTACAATATGCCAATTAATATAAATAAAGCACAAGCTTTTAACCATTAAACCATTTTTCGTCAATATTTTGGCCCATATTTAAGTTAATAGCAACATAATAACAAGATAGCTAATGTATAAAATTTTAAAGTTAACAAAAGCATCTTCATTCGTAATTCTCCTCCTAACCTTATTTCTATATGTTTTTCTATAAATACAAAAAAAAAAAAGTTTAATTGGTTAAAGTTGGACACACTCATGGACTTTTGTTTTGCTTTACTCTTCTATAAATATTTCCGATTTTCCCAACATTATAAAAATGCTAATAAATGTAGTTATTTATATTATTCAACAATTTAAAAAACAATTTTAATTAATACTTATATATCACAGACAAAATGTTTGAAAATTCAGAATTTCTACAATTTTAAATTAAAAAACAATCTAAATTGTAATACAATCATTGAAATAAAAATGTATAGTAATATTATGTATAATTGAAGTCATGTAAGTCATTATACATAATTGAAGTTATGTAATATTACTTAAAGCAAGAAACTTTCAACCTATAGTTATAAGATTAATAATTTATAGTCCTAGTATATTATTTCCGGGTTATGAAGTAAATATGTTGTGCTTTTTCCTTAACAAAATTTATCCATCCAAATCAATTCAATTAACAAAATTCGTCTTTAATTTGTTTTTTAACAGCTAAATTTTAAAATAATGTTAAAATAGTACTGGAAGATGTTATTTTATTACACTCTTAAAAATTTTTTTAGACTTTAGATTTAAATTAGATATTTAAATTCAAATTTATATTTTAAGAGTAGCAAGAATGAATTTTCTGAAATTACGTTAAAAAGAATATTTTTTACATAAATTATATTTTTAACAACAAAAAAAAATATATATTAAAAAAAGTTAAGAATGGAATATAATTTACGGATATTTTTTGTCACTTTTATTTAAAGTACCTACTCTGGACATTTTTTTTTTTTTTTTATTACATATTATATTTATTTTAATATTGGGTGGAGAAAATCACCTACACTTACCAATAATGAAAAACTTTTCTTAAGATTCTTTTATATGTTTACAACTTTTTTTTATTTTTGTTTTTTTCTTTTTATGTTACATTTTCATTGTTTAAAATAAAAATTTATTCAAAATGCAAATTCTGTTATAAAATGTAAAGAAATATTTTTGAAAAACTCTAGAATTTTTAAATATACCACAAATATGACATCATGTTAAAAAAGTATTTTAAAATTTTATTTTACATTTTCAAATGTAAAAAATATTGATATACAAGCTAACAAAAAAAAAAATAAAATAAAAGATAAAAATTAACTTTGACAAGCTGCTTAAAAATAAATTCTCCTATGACTTTGTATAGTTGATAAGTTAATGACCAGACACGAAAGTGTTATTAAAGTTGTTCATTGCTCAAAATATGTAAAATTACTGATTCTTTATAAATAAAGAGGAAATCGAAAATTTACAAGAAATAATAAGGTTAAAACATTTTGAATTTTTTGTGTGAAGGATTATAAGAAGGATGAACATTTTTTTTATAAAAAAGGATGGACATTTTTGTTTTAAATAGGGAAAAATCTGTTGAAAAAAAAAAACATGTTATGAAATTGAAATTAAAACTAAATGTAATATTGTCTTTTTTTTTTTATAGTTCAACCGAAACCATTTCTATATAAGGATATTTATATACACATACATATACATATATAACTTTAAATAAATAAATTTTAAAATTTCTGCTAATTTGTATGAAATGAATGTTAACAATATTTCGTACAACGACAATTTTGCTTTAAAAAGTACAATATTAAAAAAAAAAAAAAAAAACGCATGTGTTTTTTAAAGGATTTTGTATTACAATTTTTTATGGTAAATTAAATTTTGAACTAAAAGAAAATCAAAAAAAAAAAAAAAGAACAAAGAAAAGAATGTTTAAGAGTTCTTAAAAGCTAGCAGAAAGTTATATGGAATGCTTTTAATGAAATTTTCAAAGCAATTTTTGCGTATAAATAAATTTTAATCGTTAACAATATTTTTTTTTTTTTTTAAAGTACTTAAAAAAGTTTAACTCAGAAAAAATTTTATACGTTTTATATAAAAAAAAAAAAAAAAAAAAATACATTTGCTTGTTAAATAAGTTATAAACTTTTTCCTTGTTTGTGAATACAAAAAAAATTACAAAATAAAATTAATTTATGAATTTTTAGGGAAAAGAAAAAAAAAAAAAAAGCAACAGTCCTTGAGTAAATTTTCTAAATGCATATTAAAAAATATTTATCATAATTATTTGATGTTCAAACAACATAAATTTATATATACTATAAGTAAAAATTTTGTTTTTTCCATAATATGTAAGTACTTATAAATTTTTCTTTATCGTTGCACCTTTTATTAAAAAAAATTTTTTTTTTGAATTTTAAATTATAAAATTATACGACTAAAATACGACTATAGAAAAATACGTATTTTTGTATATAGAATATAATATGACTAAAGAAAATTTAGATTTAATTTGGGAAAGAAAAAATTTAAGAGGGATAAAATTAGATAAGGGATCTACACTTAAATGTACTCAAAAATTATACATAATAATATTTTTGGTGTAACCATCACAAATGAAAACTTTTTTTGAAACATTTTTTTGCTCAAGTTTCAAAATTTCGTTGATATCATAAAAAAAATCGATTAAGAATTCATATGTTACTATTATAAGTGTACATTTCTTTTATTATGATAGCAATATTAATATTGTAGACATTAAAAAAGTAAGAAAATTCAAAATATGCATGTACATAGGGGTTTATGACAGTTAGCATAAATTAATTTCTCAAAAAGCCACTTGGCAAAAATACCTTTACCATAAAAAGACTTTTTATGGTCATAAAAAGATATTTAGCAAAAGAATTTTTATGTCAGTTAACATATAGAAAGACATTTAGCAAAATTCCATTTATATTAATGGAATATTTCGCATAAAATCTTGTTGGCAACAAGACGGGACAAACAAATGGGAGATTTGGCATAAACTTTTTGTAGATGATATTTATGTCGTTGTTTACGTATAGTAAAGTTAGTTGTGTTGGTTATGATGATAATGATGGTTATAATTCTGTATAAGAATTTAAACCTAAGAAAGTTGAAATTTCAAATTAGTAGAACAAAATTTACAGTTTCATAATAAACCTCAATTACAACTCATAATGCAAATTGTAAGAGTTACTATTATAAGACTGTATTTTATTTCAGTTATACATATTCTGTAGAAGGTGTATAACTCTAATTAAGCAAGCAACTCTAGATCCCTCCAAAAACCTTATTTTCACATACATATTTCAAACAGTGGGGGTTGCTGTCCGCAAACTACCTCTAAATTAATTATCAAAACCATTTTGAAATCAACTCAATCCTTTCTAATTTTAATTTTTATTTATTTTCGTAGGCCAATATCTAAATTACAAATTTAAATATAGAATTAAAGGCATCACTATCAACATCACGGTTTGACGGTTAACATGATCATGACTCATGAGCAACACTACTAACCTTATTACATAACCAACAAGAAAAATATCATCTACAAAAAATTTTTGCCAATCCAATCCCATTTGCCAACAAGATTTTATGCGAAGTGTCTCTTTATCTTTTTATATTAACCGATTTTATGCTAAAATTCTTTTTATACCAACTTGGTTTATGGCAAATGTCTTTTTGAGAAATAGTTTTAGGCTAACTGAGGTTCTCCCAATATTACTAATTTTTTTTTTTTAAATTACATGATTTCTTTTTTATCGTACAAGTCATTGTATATAGGTACATTTTTTTTTTAATTAAAATTAAATAATTAGGTGGTTTATAGTACGGTAGCCGGGTGGTAAAACGTTATATATGTGTTTCGAATTTTAATATACATATTAATCGATAAAATGTGGGTTCAAATCCCACACAAGTTGAAAAAAGAATTTCCTACCATAAAAAAAAAAAAAAAATGAATGAAAAACATATACGTATATGTAATTTATATTATGTAATTTTTAATTACAACCGCATGCGATCAGAAAACTATTAAAATTTGCTATGTACTAATAAACTTAAAATAACAATATAAAAAAAAACCTTTAATTGCCCTGACAGTTGATATACTGATGGGTATATTAATATTAAATTTTAATCGCTGTTGAAAACATTTAATAATCCAAGAATATGTTGTACTATATGAAAATTGATTAAGTTTGAAATAAAAGAGGAGGATTTAAACATTATCTAAATGTAAAAATTAAACTTTTAAATTAAATCTTGAAAGTACATAAGTAATTTATTGTTCTAAACTTCAAATATTCTTTGTAGCTTCTTAAAGTTATTCTCATAATTTATAGATAGTTATTGTACAATTTGAACCTGTATATGGCAGAGTTTAAACAAGTTTGGCATAATAAAAATTAAATGATTAATTATTACTATGTGCAGCAGAGTTGCCATCTATTAACCAAAAAATTTATGAAGAAAAAATTTAAGTAGAAAGAGACTAAAAAAAAAAAATTTATTGTCTTATATTATAATACATATTAGCGAAAACTTGCTTTACTATGACTTGACCATTGATCTAATAGCATGTAATGCTTATTTTCAAGAATTGGAGTTAAAGCCCTTTTTTTTTATTAGTTTAAGAAATTTATCAAGCAAGATATATGATAGATTATTATTATTAATACAATAAAAAATAAGTTCAATTTCTGACGCTGTAATAATAAACTTTGAGAAGATTAAAACCTGAAATAATTTATGAAATAAGAAGTATCACGAAAGCATGAAACATTTAATTTGAAATATTTTATAGAAGGCCGTTTCGCTGGATGATTCCGCACAATTTTTTCATTTTACACTGAATTTTTAACTTGAATATGTTTATAAGTGCCTTTTGTCCTGCTTGTTTCCAACTATAGAAAAAGAAAAATAAAAAAATAATTTTGTTCTTAAAAAATTTTGTTGACGGGAGGACAATTTGACTGCATTCAAATCGAGTGGAAATATATTATAAAACTAGGACAATCATCACAGGAGTAGAAAAGTTTACAAATGTGATATGGACGGTAAACAAATAAAATATATTGCATTAATAATTAGACTATTATGATAGTGTTTTATATTCTAATTAAAAATTAAATTTTTTTTTCGGTTCAAATACTTAAACATTATTCTTATTCATAAGTGAATTTAAATCATGAAACATGGTATGCAAATTTTCCATTAAAAGGTGTGATAATTTTTGCACTCCATTAAATTTGGGTTACTAGTTTTTTTTTTTTGAATTTATGATAAATAAAAAATATTTATTACATCAATGTAATTTTCAATTAACAATTATTTAAATTTGCAAGAATGTTTTTTTGTATTTTAAATATAATGTAAAGTGCTTTTCATTAAAACATAATAATATTTAAGTTTTTTGTATTCCCTTTTTGTTTAATTTTTTGAAGATTAAAGATCGTACGAAGTAGTTGAACTTTGCAGTTACGATTTTGAATTAAGGAACAGAAAAAGGGAAAAAAGAAAAGGTAGCCTGAATTTTCAATTGTAATCACACTTTTTGACCAACCATGTCGCCATTATTTTCATCAGTTTCAGCTCCTTATATATATTGTCCATTATAACATTTAAAATAACGATCGAACAATAGTGCAAAAAGGCAACAAACAGTTAAAAATAGTTTCAGTTAAATTAAAATCCATTTCGAATTCAATGCATCCAGTATTCTATTTTAAATAGGAATAAATATTTTTATTTTAGAAGCGTTTCGTCTTTCAACACTACCAGATTTCTAGGCTAAACTTTCGATTAATCTTAAACTATATATATGAAGTTTTATTAAAATCATCTGTGAAGTATATGACTATCAACATTTTTTTTCCGTAAAATCATTTTTTTAATGAAATTTTGAAAAAGAAAAATATTTTCAAAAATTGAATGAAACTATTAACTATACATAAGTTTTTCAAAATAAATATAATTATAAAATTTAAATAAAAATACAAAAAGCAAAATTGAAAGTTTTAAATAAATGTAATCTTTTGCCTGCTAATTTTTTACTTGTTAGGATTTCTAAGCCTGTTTGCAACATAGGCGCACGTATTGGAACAAGAAAGAATATTTTATATGTTATTATTTTTCGGCCTGCTAATTATTCACCTATTCAGTCGTATCTACAACCAATACTTTCATTACAGTCTCTTATCGCTATGTACAAAAGAGTGTCCACAATGAAAACGTAATTTGTAAAATGACAGGACATTTTTGATATTGTTTTGTTTACAAAGTTCTAATTTAGTAAATAAAATTGTAGTTTTGTTTATTTGTAAATTTGTTTTTCTTTATTTAAAATAATTATTTCTTTTTAAATTTATTATTTATTTATATAAATAAATAAATATATATTTGGAAATTATTTTAAAAATATTGCAAACTAATAAATATTCATAATTACAAAAATGGTTTCTCTTTATTCTTTATTTTGATACTATTTGACATTTCAATGCGCAAAGAAAGCGAAAAAGTCAAAAGTTAAAAAACTTTTTTCATAACTGCGTCATGACAGCGTTTATTGTGCACACTTTAATGCATTTAACTATATTTTGACACTTCGATGCGTGCAGAGAACGTCATAAGAGTCTGCATTGTAGATGCAGGGTAAACCTCTCTGAAGCACAAGTATGTATTGGAATAAAAGAGAATACATATATGATGATTTTATATTTGAATATTACTTGTTTACGTTACGATATTTTATATATCTATGAATTATAACGTTTGAATTAAAAGTGTTATTAATACATATTTGATATATTTTTTGTCTAACTCTAACCACTCTGCCATCCAGCCGTTAAATAAAAATAAACCTGATTAAAAAAATCTAAAAATACTATATTCATAATTTAAAATGAAAAACATACGTAAGTACCTATAAAAAAAAATATTTTGTATATAACATTTTAATAAATGTATGCTTTTAATGTATTTAATTTAAACATTTGCGTGATAATATGTACGATATGTTTAATGTTAGTCTACTTATTAAAAATAAGTAATTTTATATATTATGTAGATTTATAAAAAAAAAAAAAAAACAAAGAAAAAAGAAAAACGTTTAATGAAGAATGAAGCATTATGTATAATAATATCAAGGTTAAACTATATACAAATTATATTATAAAGTAATTAAAAGCAAAAATTAAAAATAAAAGATTATACTTTTATTACCAAAATTGGTGACACAGTAGCACAATCCTATATTAGATTACCATTATTATGATAAATATAAAAAAAGGAAAAAAAACAAAATAAAAAACCAAAATGATATACTAATTATAATTATCTTTTATACAATAATAATTTATTTTTTACTATTTTATTATGATAAAAAAATTTTTTTTACTGAAATAAAACTACACTATTCTTTTTAAATTTAAAAATTAACATTATTACTCTTAAACAATAGTTAAAAAAAAATAAAATTCAAGATTAAATCAAATATTTATACGACGCCTACTACCTATACTTTATTTTTTTTTTTATACTTTTGCTCATCATATTTATAATCAATTTTTGTTTTTTTATTTTTGTAGGAAATGTTTTAAATAGAAAATTTGTTAATTATTTTTATTATATATGTACATATACATAGATACATTCTTTTTTTCTATCACATAAATTTTTAATTTGAAATTCTTGAAAAAAAGTCAGAAAAAAAAAAAAGAAATGTTGGTAAATTTTCTATAAATAGTAAACGGAACCGTCATACCGTTGTCTTTGTTTTGTTTTTTTAAATGGCGTTTTCAAAATATGTATAACTTCTGTAACATTAAATCAAAATAAAAAACCAAAAAGCCGAGTTACTATTTATAGTAACAATACAAATAATACTGTTAATTTGTTTGATTTGAATGGGAGCAATAAAATAACTATTTTTGGTAAAATTATAATAAAAATTATTATTATATTGCTATTATAAAATAAATAAATAACTATTAATTATTTCAATCTGTTGACGGATATCTTTTAATTTATAACATATTTATATATCTCTAACCATATAGTTTAATTATTAATATACCTTAAATCCTTTTCGAACAATTTCATATAATTAATAAATAGAAACCTAAAAAAATTAATTGTATATGAGTCTTTCTACAGAGTCTCATATACAATTAATTTCTATATGAGTCTTTCTATATATAATCAGTAGAAGGACGTCAGAACATCTATATTGTCAATATAGATTTAGAGCTAAACTTCATTTAAAAGTGTAAAGGTACCTTAAATACTTTTGCAGATGATTCAGATGATTTGCATAAAAAATTTTAAAAAGAATGATATTGTAATCTTTAGAGGCCTCGGTGGCCTAGTCGGTCAGAGCGGTAAAATACGCTGTAAACACCGAGGGAGTGTGGGTTCGAATCCCACACACGTCGTAAGAGTCATTCCCCCTTACAACATTTACAGCCACGCCAGAACATTTATGTGGCAGAGAAATACATTAAAAAAAAAAATATTGTAGTCGTACAATTTACAGTAATTTTCAAGTTAGAGGGTATGTATCAAATAATGGGTAGGGTAAAGTTCGAAAAATATATATATGAACATTTAAAATTTTAACTTTCCGTCAAACTAAAAAAAAAAAACTAATTCTCAGATTTTCAAAATTATAAAAAAGAATTAAAACAGCTTTGTGAAAGAAAATTTATCAAGAAAAGGAGTACAATACCACTAAGAGCTACAGCTGCAATTACTTAAGTCATTTATTCTAATTTTGATAAGTTGTAACATACTTTTTATCAACAGATTTATTTGTAACGATTTTATTCTCATTAATTAATGTATAGGAGTGTTGTTTTATGTACCTCATAATTGCATGTATTGTGCTTGTAACATTAAAAGTAAAATAAATTAATAGAAAAAAATTAAAAAAAAAAAGGTAAATGTAACACTAAGTCGATGCAACCGACTTATTAATACTCTACACCTGAATAATTCGAATTAAATTAAAAATCCATAAGTGTTTTTGGCAGCTGCTTGAACTTCTTCCCTTTTCTGTTTTATTCAACTCGAATTTCAAGAACGTAAAAGAGGCATCCGCTTGGGATATGCTTGACATCCTTGTATAAAATTTTAAGTTTCTATCTTAATTATTTTCGAAGATTGGTAGTCCTTGGAAGGTTTGTGTCAGCTACGCGAATTGCCACTCCAGTTCATCGAATCCATCTCAGGAACATAAAGAAAACTTGCCAGAATACCATTCTATTAAATTTAAAGGTTCTACTTTAAAGTAGAAGTTTCCAAAATACGAACCCATGGTTCAAATTCTTTCAAATGTCAGTTTCCAATTTTACAGAAAAGGAAACATAACAGAACACCTTTGTACTAAAAATAAAAGTTCTATCTTTGTTGGTTGTGGAGATATACTCGTTTGTTCTGGGGCTCGTCCGGAAGCTTCCAAGATTTGAACCCATGGACCAAATCCTCACAAATTTCAGAAACATAAATCAAACATGAAGGAACACCATTCTGCCTAATTTAAAGGTTATATTATCTTTGTTGCATTTGGAGATAATATCATTTGCTCTGAGGCTCATTCGGAAGCTTTCAAAATCCGAACCCAAGGACCAAATCCTCTCAAATTTCAGAGACCTAAATCAAACATGAAAGAACACCATTCTGCCAAAAGTAAAGGTTATATCTTTATTGGTTTTGGAGATAATCTCATTTGCTCTTTGGCTCGTTCGGAAGCTTCCAAAACGAAACCTATGGATCAAATCCTCTTAAATTTCAGAGACATAAATCAAACACGAAAGAACACCATTGTACCAAATTCAAAGGTTCTACCTTTGTTGGTATTGGATATAATCTCATTTGCTCTGCGGCTCGTTCGGAAGCTTCCAAAATCCGAATCCACGGTTCAAATCCTTTCAAATTTAAACCCATGGCCAAATCCTCTCAAATTTCAGAGACCTAAATCAAACATGAAAAAACACCATTCGGCCAAATTTAAAGGTTCTATCTTTGTTGGTTTCGGAGATAATCTCATTTGCTCCGGAATCATTCGGAAGCTTCCAGAATCCGAACCCATGGACGGATTTTGTCCAGATTCGAACTTAGCCTTCCTTTTATAATTAGTAACTAACTATATAAATTTCATCAAGATAGCTTCATTAGTTTTTGAGTTATCGTGTAAACGGACGGACGGACGGACGGACATCGCTAAATCGACTCAGGAGGTGATCCTGATTCAGAATACATATACATGTCCATATCTAACTCGCTTCCTTTTGGTGGTTACAAACACCATACCAAAGTTAATATACCCTATACTTTAGGTGTAGGGTATAAAAACAGGCTCATAGCAATACTTAAAAGCTAACTTTGACTACATAATGCGCAGATTATCGTTCGAAAAAACATTAAATACAAAATAGGAATAGGTATAGAATCAGTTATAACCTTGAATTTGAATACCCAAAAGCAGATAGGTAGAACATAGAGAAAATTATGTAGTATTTCTATATTTATTCAGCTTTGGCTGATCGATTATTTTTTTCGCCCCCATAACAAACTCATTCCCATATTACTTAATGTTTTTTTTGCAGAATACCATTATGTGATATATATATATATATAGTAAAAATGTTATATATACATATATGTATATAATTAAAATATAGTATTAAACAAGGCAGATTGCAAAATTAAAGATTTTTAGAGGCTCACATTTTCCAAAAGAAAATAAAAACAGTTCAGAATTGTTACTTAGATGAACATTTGTAATTTTTCTTAGAATTTTACACATAAGACAAAATTGTGATAAATCGAGAGACATATACTTTCCTTCAATTTTAAAGAAACTCTATTTGATTCAGAAAAGCAATTAACACAATTTAAAATATAATGTTGGCTGTTACACAATGAGAGGTTCGTAAAAATTTTCTGAGCTATCTTATACTTAATTCTCAAAAATCTTTCTTCTTTCAAGATCTTTTCTTCAACAAAATTCATTCCGGAGATATTCAGGAAACCAGATCTTGCAAAATTTTGATATTTACATGTAATTTTCATATTTACATTTAAGGCTAAAACAATGTTCAGTACTTTGGTGTTTTTAGATTGACAAAATGTTAAGCAGAATCTGAAATATACCCAATTGACAATATAGGGTTTTTTCAAATTATGAGAGGCTGTAGTTCTGAAATGTGTGGACTACATAAAAAAGTTGTTCTAGAATATTAATATTTTTTTAAGAAATCTACTCATAATTAAAATTTCAATGTATCATATATTTAGCGGTGTAGAAGGCCTATTTGTAAATAGGCAGACGAATTTAAAATTTTATTTTTAAAAATGTGATAAAATGTGTCCGTTCTTAAATTTTTCTACTATAACTGTTTCAAATATAATACATACATTCCATATAAATTAATTTAGGTAATAAAAAGTTACCGAAATTTTAGTTAATTCAAAATTACCACCATTTTAATTTAAATATTTACAGTATGTATAATAAAAATAAAAATTTTTAGGCATATTTTTATCTTTTTTTATAATATTAATTGTAATTAATTTTTTTTTTTTTTTATTAAAATTTCCCGTAAATTGTTACAGAAAACATAACATTGACCTTGAATTTAGATTTAAGATTAGCCTAATCTTATATATTTTTTTTTTTTCATGAGATTCAAATGTCAAGATATACCTATGTATATTATTATAGATATTTTTATGAAAATGTAGATTTTATTTATTGTTGTTTGAATTTATGGGTACATTTTATATGATTATTGTTTGTTTTTGAATTGGCATATCATGATTTTAAGTAATCATCAAAAAATAAAAAAAATGGTTTAATATAATGTTTAAATTAACGAAAAAAAAAAAAAAAATGTCAAGATCTTGACATTAAGAGATTCAAAATCAAAATATAAGTAAAAAATACGAAATGAATATAAAGAAGAGCGCCAAAATATCAAAGTAATAAACCGCATCATTAATAAAATTTTGAAAATAAAAAAAACAAAAAAGTATTTTTTTCAAAATTTCGAATTGGATGGTAATTATGGTTAAATTTTTCTTTTTTAATTTTTCAGTTTTTATAATTTAAATGATTTACAAGCAGTTGAGAATAGGTTAATTTATATTTTTTTGTGATTTTATGAATATAATATACTTACTACATAGATATAATATGTTATACGGGTTATGATTTAATTGATCAAAATATCATATTTGAATTGTTAATTAGTGAAAAATTCAATGTCATATTTGGGATCAGTTTAAAAATATGAGCAATTGTTATAAGATTAATAGTTATTTGTTAAGAAATCGTTATTTAATTCATTGCATCAGAAAATTAATGGTTTGTTACATATTCAATTCAAGTGCGTAAGGCAATTTAAGTATCTATAGATATTCAGTTTGAAAAATAGATGCAATTTTTGAAGCTGTGAAAAAATGTATTAAAATCCGTATTGACTATTTAGCTATATATAGCTTCTGTTTTCAACAATCAAATATTTGAAACTTGTAATACTGAAACATGGTCTGAGACAGTGTAAAATTAGGGCATGCTAAATCTTTAATCCGAAATAACAAATTTTGTAGAAACACTAAATGTAAGTTGTGAAAATCATGTAATGCGATTAGGTAAGTAGATAGGTGGGAATTTGCTCCAGATAAAAGTTTGGCCAGTTTAGGTCCGTTGTGATACCACCTTGGATCAGTTTTCGACAAATCACGAAGATTATTTAAGAGTAATATCCACATAACCTATCTTTTTTTTAGAGCAAGAGCTGGATATTCACATAATAGATGAAAAATTGATTCTTTTTCCTCTTCCTTTTCATTTTTGCAACTTTTGGAAAAATCGTATGGAAGAAGTTCTAACCTTATGATATGCCTGCCGATTGGGCAGTGTCCCGTTAAAAGCTATATTATATTACCGACATTGCGGCGATTTAGGTATAATAGTGTAGTTGATCGTTTTAGATCTAATTTTGATTTAATGTAATATATTCCGATTGAAATATCAAAAGATAAACTAAGTTGTAAAAGAACCGTTAAAGAAATGTTATTAATTTTTCTTTTATGATTTTAACCATTTAACTAATTCTTATAATTGTATATTCCTAAACAATAACTTTGGAGGATATTAAATTTAATTGAACCATTTTTAGATTATTGAAATTAATGAAAATAAGGGTTTAACCAAATACTTGAAACTCTCCAAACTCGAATCTGATCTACTTTTATACCTAATTAAATAAATTTTCTATTTTCAAAATATTTTCCGTTATTGCAACTTCATTGCCACTAGCCAGTCTGTAAAATTTTCTTTATATACGTGTATATAGTAAATATATTCATATAATGATTTCCTTTTTTTAAATAAATTCTGAGACGAATTTAACAGTCTAATAAAATAACATGGATTTTTATCTCAAATTTTTATTTACGTACATAATTTATACGACCTTTACTTTTAGATATGTTAAAATGTAAAATATAATATTATTATCCATATACATTATACACAGGATCTATTAAAATTTTCCAACTTTTATTCCATTTTTTTATTTTCATTATTTTAAATCTTTTAGATAATCATATATTAAATAAAAAATAAATGTTCATATTTTATTGATATATCAATTAACAATATAAATATATAAAAATATCCTATTATATAATTATATTAAGTATATGTATAAAAAGTAAAAACTTAAAATAAAAAAAAATATCTATTTTTTTTTTAAAATAATTCATTTTGATTTGTTTGAATGGAAAATAAATTCCACCTCAACAAAAATTATATTATTTTTACTTTAACAATATTTTATATTGTTTTAAGATAAGGTAAATTGAATTACACGTTGAAAATCTATCTTTTGACATAAAAAATTGTTTTGACCTAATTATAAGATATTTTTGGCTGTCTATTTTTTATCTGTAAATTTTCTAACTATGTCGTAATAAAATAAAAATTATTAGGTTTTTGAATAAGAACGTTTAAGTTATCCGTTTAACTTTAGATGATATTCAGACTTCAGATTTCATCTGAATCTCTATATTCAGACTTTCAGTATAAAAGATAATTGGAGAATTGAATTGAGAGAGTAAGCATGGGAGAGTTTAAATAGAGAGAGAGAGTAAGCAAGAGAGAAGATTTTTTAAGAAGATTGAAATAATTCAATTGTGTCATGATTATGTAAATAGCAAAGCCACCTTTATAATGACAAGCCGAAACATTGATTTTAATTAGCAGCCGTAGAGGTTATGAAAAATATAAACAAAAGTTAGTTTTGTATGAATTACTTCATATATGGTATGGTATTTCCTCGGCTATTAAAAATTTTGAATAGGTTAAGGTAATTATGAATAATTGAACGTACAACGTCTCAAGTTCAACGAAAAAATTATCAAAATTTATTTCAAAATTATTTTCAGTTAAAAATTTCGAAAAATAAACAGTACCTACTACCTATATAATGTTTCAATTTTGTTTTGAAATTGTTTTTTATTAAAAGTTGTGACATGCTTATTGAAAAAACTTTAGTAATATATAGAAATGCATGCATAAGAAAAAAATAATTTTGAAATGAATCAATTTTAGAAAACCTACAGAATTTTATATATAGAATAATATAGTTTACTGAGAATGATTGTATAAAAAACAGAACATAAAATTCCTTTTAGGTTTTAATTCAACTTGTCAGGTATATCAATAACCAAATATATTAGCCTGTACTATTGATATTAAATTATGTTGGCGCCCAAAAACGCCTAATCCATTTTTTTTTTTTACTTTGAAACTATGAAAAACTGATTTTTTTGTTTTTTTTTTTGGATTTTTACTAGAATTTTATGTTCTTGTAATCGTAAATTAAGTTGAGGTCTTTTCTATGATTTCTGATCTATGAATATTATGGCAATCCAATCATAAAGGAAATATTATATATATATATGTATATATAATAAATAATATAAAGAGAATAAAGTAATAAAAAATTTAAAAAGACGAGAAAATAAAAAATATTTTGAAAATATATTTTCAACAAATAATTACCATTATTTTTACCATTGGTTAGTGATTTTTATTGTTCAAGAGTAAATTTTTTCGAAATAAAATAAAAATCGATTTGGTGGTGGTCAGATTAGATTGAATAAATTATGGTTTTGTGTGTGTGTTACTAACGTTTTTCTTGTAGATTTTTAATTCTAATCTTTATATTCTTTAATTTATAATCTTTTGAGGTTTTGTCTTTTTTTTTATTCTCTGTTGACCACAAAATTTAATTTTTTTTGGTTTTTTGTTGTGATTTCTATATATAAAAAAAAAGTATTGAACGCAAATTATATTGAAATCAGGTCATCCAAGGCAAAATTTATGTATATATGATTTATGTATAATTTGTTTTGAATTTTTATTCATTCAGTTTTATTATTTGTAATTTAGAATTGTGAGGTTTTCTTTAATAAAAAAATTGAAATTAAAGATTTTTATTTGATTTGAAAAAATAGAGATTAGGTAAAAAAATTAAATAACAATTTAGAAATTTATTTTGATAAATTTATCATATATGACAGTTTATATTTTAAGATACATATTATTTTAAAAACAAAATTAATTGTAATTAAATATTAAAATAATAGAATTTTTATATTGTACCGGAAGTATTTCATAAAATAAATAAATAATAAATAGATAGTAAATATTCAATATTAAAAGATTTAGGTTTATGTTCTTGAAATTCTTTAAATTTTTTTTTTTTACATCTTTTAATTTGATATTATTTTATATTAGATGTCTATTTAAAAAATAATTAACTCTTACATAATTTTTTTCAATAGCTATAGTTTTAAATTTTAAACGCTACAAAAAAAAATACTTTACAATTTTATTTCCAGAAAAAAAAAAGGTTTGTTTTGTAACATTAAAAATCGTGAAAAAATTTCAAGTCAAAACTAAATATTTAAAAACAAAAAAAAAATTTAATTTAATTAATATTAATGGAATACAATTACACAATTACACAATTACACAAACATATTCATGTTTTTGTTAAGTCATTAAAAAATTATTTTTTCTACTAAAAAAAAATGTTTAACAAGTATTTTAAATAATAAATCATTAATAATTTACAATAAAATTGTGAATAATATATAATTATTATATATTATTAGATTAATTGAACAAATTGAACCCTACTGTGAGATAAAAATTATAAAAATTTGAAGTTAAATAAAATATGAACATGTTTTAACTAATTAACGCATAATATAAAATAATTTAATCTAATTTCAATGTAAAACTATAAATATACAAATAAGGAAATAATTTTGAATAAAGAAATTTCAGATTTGAATAAAGAAATTTCATATTTGATTTACAAATAAAAGAAATTAATTTCAGAAAAAAGGCCAAAGCCAAGTAAAATTAAAAGTTTTTAAAGGCGCATATTTACTAAAAGACACAGGAACAACAGTTTAAAATTTGTGATTTGTGTCAAATTTGTGTAAAATTTGTGATTTGTGTAAGAAAAAATTGTGAAAAACCCAATTAAGATACACTTTTTTCAATTTTAAGGAAACCCGGGCTATAAATAATTAAGAAATGCTGTGGACGTATGTAAAAATATAATGTTGAAGCTTTAATTTTTTGTGTTTTACTTTTGAAAAAGCTAAAAGTGTTTAAAAATAGTAAATTTTCAACTTTTGGCTATTAATATATAGTATATATATTAAACAGGGGAAATTATACTAATTCTGAAATATTGAAAATTCAAGATTCTAACTAAAAGGATACCGAAGACATAAAATATGTTAAATCATGCAAAATTTTCCTTTCAATTATTTCCTTTCAAAATTTACATACTAAATTACGACAAATTGAATAATTGCTAAAAATATGTTGTATTGTTTGAGGTTTTTATAAATCGAAAAATTATATGAGATATGGTAAACACAAAAAAAAAAGGCAACTTTGAGAAGCTGTAATTTGAAAAATCATTTACCATGTTGAGTACATTTTTAAAAAGGTCTATCCATTTTTAAAATTGCATTGTTCTGTCTTAAATGGTGTAGAAATTTTGTAAACAGACAGACAAACGAAAAGACGGAAGGACAAAGTGAAACTAATAAGTAAATTTTGTAAATTTTTTTGTAAAAATGTGCTAAAAATCAGGGAGTAAGTAAAATCATTGATTTAAAAAGACAAATATGTATTTACAAAACGATAACATAAAACTGACTGATGAATTTAAATTTTTTATGTTAAGAAAATTATGAGTATTTTAAGGGTATCTTCAAAAATTTCTCATCATTCTTAAACATTTAAAAAATTAACACAGTTCGAAGTATCAAAAGTTTCGGTTCAAGGTATCTAAAAATAGCAAAATTTCAAAAAAAAATTTTTTCTAAGATAATTTATGTTTCTTATTAAAGGTTTTAATCCTCTCTAGTTTAAATTATTTTTGAATGTAAAAAAAAACATAAAAAAGATACAAAATTGAACTTTTAATAAGATCTATCTATCTATTGTTTAAATTTCATTCCTTTACACATACGAACGGATAGAGAATGTAAATATGTACATATTTTGATTTTTTTTTTTTTTAAATGGCCTAAACAACTGTTTTTTTGAGTTATTTTTAATGAAACAAAGATTTTCCTTAAATAAAAGCGAAAAACGATCGCGTTCGCGTTTTTTTGAATTTTCATATATATTCATTATTGATAAGAATTTTGATTGAAATTTGCGTTTGGATCGGTATTTCTGGAATTTCAAAAGTTATTTAAGTTATAAGTTAGAAATATTCTGAGATTAAAAATGTAAAACAGAATATTCATAACTAATTCTCCATATTAAAGGAAAAATCAAGACCTATACATAAAAAATGCTTACCTTGTTTTGGTAATACATATTAAAGTATATTAAAACTACATATGTTTCAGATATTTGAATATTTTTTCAATATAGAAAGTAAATTTTTATAATTATAATAAAAAATATATTAAAAATACTTACAGAAAGTAGAACCGGCATATTTTCTACGTAATGTCGAATGATTTTTACCGATTTTTCTTTTTGATTTTTTACGTCGAATTTTCTTTTTACTTGTTACACCGTTATTGTTATTATTATTACTTTTAATTAAATGTTCTTTATCTTTTTCAATATTTAAAAACGTTCTATTATATGAATGTTTTTTAATAGCATTATCATCACTATTATTATCATCAGTTTCTGTTAAAACTTTATCAATAATACGCGGACATTTACAATATTTTGTATCATATTTTTGTTTTTTTAAAATTCGAATTTTATTTTTTTTTGATTTTTTTTTTAAATTTTGTTTTTGTTTTTTAGGTGGATCACAAATACATTCAGATAATTGATTATCACAATCCCAACAAACATTACAATTTGATAAAAATTCATTTTCACTAAATTCATCATCACTATTTTCAATATCATCAACATCATCATCATCATCATTATCATCTTGACTATCTAATGACCAATGATTAGAATTTGAATCATTTTCACTATCATTATTAGAAATTTTAACTAATTTACAACAATTACAACATGTTCCATCTGAATTAATTGGTATTGATGAAGATGATGATGAACAATTTTTATGATGTAATTTATTTCTTTTATTTTGTGATAAATTATTTGGTGTATCATTAATTGATGGAAAACAATGAGCTAATGAAATTTCTTTTTTTAATTTATAAGAATCTTCTAATGCCCAATTTGAAAATTGTTGATTTTTTCGATAACGTTGACGATTTCGACCGCTACGATTACGACGATTACGTTGTAATTTTTTATGATTACGAGTTTCTGTCATTTTCCAATGTTTTGGATAATCGAATAATTCTTTTGTGGTGGTTATTGGTAAATTTGTTGGAAGATGTTTTCGTTCAAAATCAATATCAGCATATGGAATTTTTTCACGTTTAGATTTATGCATTAATCTTGGACGTGAACAATGAAATGAATCATTATCATAATAATTTTTAAAATTATATTGATTTATTGATAATGTATCATTTGTTTGATTTTCAAAAATTAATGAAGCATATTTAAGATCATCATTAGAAAATGTACGAACTTCTTGAAAAAGACATTTTTGTTGTTTTTTATTTTTATTATTATTAAAATTACTTATATTATTATTTGTAGTTTTAGAAGAACGATTTCTTTTATCTGGATGTGGAAAAGTATAATCATTATATGTATCTTCATCTTCTGTAATATTTCTATCTGATAGAGTTAATTCACTTTTATGATTCGGTATATTAAAGTCTTTATGAATTCCACTTGATGTTATAAAATCATTATAAAATTGATTTAAAGTTTCTTCATTGATTTTCTTACGTTCTAAATAATATGTTTTCAGTCTTTTTAAATGTTCTTCAAAAAATGCCTCTAAATCACTTATTTCTCTATTAAATGTATCATTATGACAATATGGATCAATTTCATCAATACTTTGTTTTGTATATAATTTTAATCTTTGACGTCGAATTGCACAAAATTCTTCAAATTCTCTTAAAAAATGATCATTATTTGTATATATTGGACGACCATTAATATCATATCGTTTTAATTTACGGCGTTTTGAAGAATTTCTTTGAATTATAGGACCACGTCTTATATCACGATTACCATTTATTGTTCCTTTTAAATTTTGATTATAATTTTTTGATCGTCTTCTAAAAATACTTTTCGGTTTTGTTAATGTAAGACTAAATCCTGAATCACGTGAAGACATTGATTTAAATGATTCATTTTTCTTTTTTTGATTATTTGTACTCATATCAATTGATAGATCTTCATCTTGTCCTAAATTCAATTGTTTCCATACTCTACCTAAATTAACTGAATATAATTCTTTTTGATGTGTAAATGGATTTGTTTTAACTCTTAACTGATATGGTATTGAATTATTTGGTGATATTATATTTGAATCATCATATAAATCTAAATCTTGTTTTGGTTCATTTTCAAATAGAAATGATTCAAAATGTTTTTCTGTTGGTGATATTGATTTAATACAATTTATTTCATTATTATTAATAATTGGATGATTTATTTCATTTGTTGTACTAAAATTAATATCAGAAAATGATGAATTTCTTGATAATACTTTTGGAATTGGAAGTTGTTTTCGAACTGGTTTTACAGGTGCTTGAGGTTTAACCGGGATTGGTAACGGTTGAATAGATGATATTTTTGTGTCAATATTTCTATCATTAAAACTTTTTGAATTTATTGAATTTGTTTTAATATTTTGACTGCTAGTAAATGAAAATGCATCAACTACTTGAGCATATGTATCATCTGAATCAGTATTATCATTATTACATTTATCTTGTGCTGCAATATGTATTACAACTTTTTCCTTTTCATTTGTTGATAAATTTTGTTCTTGAATACTACTACCGATACTATGACTAGAATTTATCGATTGTATTGATTTTGATTGATTTCTATTTAAAGGATTTATTATTGGATATATTAAATTTGTTTTTGAAACATTTTGTGAAATTTTTGAATTATAACTATTTATTGATGCGTTACTTTTATGTATTGGTTCTATAATAGAATCAAAACTTGTTTCCAAAAATTGTTTTGTTGGTGTAAAAGTTTTAAATGTTATTAAATTTTTATCATTTAAATTATAATTTGATGATGATACTGAATTATATTCTAATCTTATTGCATTTGATTTATCATATTTTTGAGATTCAGAATAATTTGTTAATGATATTGTACTACGATTATCATCAAAATTTTTTGATTCAGTAACAAATGAATCAAAACTAACAATATTTATATTAGATATATTATTATGTTTATTATTTGTATTTATTTCATTATTACAATCATCATCTGCATCACCATTATTACTTAAAATATCATTATAAATTGATTCACTGCTATTTGAAGAATTATTTTGAAAATCAACAGATATTATTTGAACTTCAGTTTCTTTATTTATTGATGAATTTTTATTTAAACTTGTTGAAATTTGATTTAAATTTTCTTTTGATTTTATAAAATTATTTTCATTTAATTGTTCATATGAATTCCATGAATGATTTTTTATTATATTATTTTCTTGATGATTTGATTTAATACATAATGATTCATCTATAGATCCATTTAAATCAATAAATATACCATTTTTTATTTCAATTTGTTTAGAAATTTTATTTAAATCATTTGTATTATCTAAAGTACCTGATGATGTATTATGAATCACAGTTAAATTTTCACAAGATTTATCAATTTTCGTAGATAATTTATTACCAAAATTTTCTTCATATATTATAGGTTCTATTATATTATTACTAAAAGTGTTATTGACAGTAGATGATGTATGTATAATAGTTTTTAAATTTTTATTAACTGAATTAGAATTTGTACTATCGGAATTTATTGAAGAAGTACCACAACCAATACTATTATTTTCACAAATGATACCATCATTTGAACCACCACAATTTGAATTGATTGCACGAGCACGTAATGCAGCACGTTTTCTTCCCCGATCTAAATAACTTTTACGTATACTAATTCGTTTAAATGAATCACTACGTTTAAAGCTTGCATCCATAATACCAATTCCATCTTTATCTTTACCTTTTTTCTTATTACGCCAAAAATTACGAATTGATTCAAATGTTATTGATTTCATTTTTGATACAAGTAATCAATAGGATGTTGTTTGTTGTATTAAAATTGTGTTTGTTGGGATAAAAGTTATCTTAAATTACTATAGAAAGTCTGTTCCATTTTGGTTTTGTTGTTTTTTATTTTTTTTTTTTTTAGAATTTAATCACTTGAAAATATTGAAATTTATTTCAGTTTATAAAAATTTATTATTAATTTTGTTAAACCTGTGAATTAAATTTTAAAATAAATATCTATTATTTTGCTTTTGTTTTTTTTTTTTTAAATAGAAGAGAGCAATACGTTTTAGTTTTCTTTATAAATTCTGGCAGTGTTTTTACTTTGAGCTACTATATGTTCTAAACCCATATTTTAAATTTAATTAATCGTATTCTTAAGAGTGAAAGAAATCTAAAGAAAAGCATTCTGAATCTAATTTTTCCGAACTATCATAATTTAATATACAACTGACATAATATACGACAGAATTCTGATTTTTTAATTAATAATCAGTAGTTATTTTAAACAAAAACGAAGTGTAAAACAATCTTCCCAGAATATTAAAGTAAAAAAAAAATATACATTATATGAAAGAAAAGAAACATTCAGCAAAAATGTGATTAAAAGAGTAGAATCGTAAACGTGTAAATACCCACAATTTCTAAACTAAACGGATCTAACTAATTCTGCTGAATTAAGAATTTTTGAAGAAGGGGAATCAAAAAACTATAAGACACGGATACAAAATTACGGATCTAGAAGAAAGTATTTTAAGAACAATGTCTTATCGACAACAAATCTGTTAAGCTGGCTAATATTTTTTAACAAAATCTTGACATAGTATTGTAATAGTGCGTTAAAAATAAACGTAAATAAATAAAAAAAAAATATTTATTTGAACCATTAGAACCATAAAAAAGTAATATTTTTACATTTTTTGTTTAATGTACAAGTATTCAGGCTTTTAGTTTACGAATAAAAAAATAAAAAATTCTATTAAGTGTATTTATAAAATTTATCGTTTACTACAAATTAATTTCTACATTTTTTAAATAATTGAACAGATCAGGTTCTAGATTTTTTTTTTTAAATTAAAAAATTAAAAAAGTTTAAATATCTTTTTAACATATTTTTACTTAATAAGAATTAAAACAATGTAAAAACATAATTAATTTTTAAGAAAAAAAAAAAAGAAAAAATAAAAACCCATGATGATATTAAAAATTACTTTTTACAATTTAAAAAATTTTCTTTTAAATTATTCCATAAATATAAAATAAAATAAAATTTAATTTTCTTAACCTAATCTGAAATATAAAACTATTTTCTTTATTCGTTTTAATTTGAGATAAATTTCCGCGTACAAAATATCTTAAAGTAAGTACGTGATTTAAAAAAAAAAAAAAAAATTAAAAAAAAGAGAGAAGTCAATGGATTAAAAAACAAAAAAAATTAGAAAACAGTTAGAAAACGTTAGAATGAAAGTGCGAAAATAAAAAAAATAATTCTTTTAAAATTTTTAAGTTAAGGAAGCACAAAAATATAAAAAAGAAATTTTTTTTTTTATTATACTCGTATTACACGAATATATTTATTTGTTGCATACTACATAATATACTTACATACTTAAATTACAAATATATTATGCTCAAGAACGTCAATAATAAATTGCTAAAAGTCATTTAAAATACAAAAAAAAAAATAAAAAACATTTGTGGCCATTTTCAATTTCTTATAGCAATATTCAAAAGTAACTATAGGTAAATCAGATATAGGAAAAGAAAAAAAAATGATTGAAAAAAAAAAAAACCATACCATTCTATAAAAGAGTTGTTTGTTGCTTCGATCTTTTTTCTCCATTTTTAGAAATCAGCATGTAACTGGTTTAATAATAACAATAATAATAATAATAAAAAAATAGTTATAGAATATACAGAAACGTGCACGTACATACATTTCGCATATAGTATTAATTTAATAACATATGTATACTATAGCTACCTACTGTCCAACCAAATTATTATAAAGTTTAAAAGAAGAAAAACAAAAAAAAAAAAAGAAACAATAAATATTAAAGAATTTATCTTAAGATTTGAATCTTTTTAGATTTTAATTCAAATAGTATTTTAAACTTGCATAGCAATATTTTTTTTTTTTTTTTATTCATTTGAAAGTACAATACTGAGAGCAATAAAAACTCAATAAATTAAAATTTTTTATTTTAATTAGATACAACTGTGGTCTAAAGTTAAAGCACAGACGATCAGTTTTTTCATATTTTTAGTTTTTTTTTGGAGCCAGGCTAAGCAGTTTATGAAGCTAGACTAAGTACTTAAGAATATTTTAATTACAAAAATAGAAAATACAAAAGAATTAATTTTTATTTTTGCTATTTAAATATCTAAAATACTTAGTCTGGCTCCAAAAAAAACGTTCATGCTGGCTGCTGAAAAAGACTTAAATTTTGATTTGAGATTTGATTTTAATGAAAAGATTTGATGAAACTGTTCGTCTGTGGTTAAAGTCAATTCTCATTAAATATTTTTCGATGTTCATTTTTCAATTTTATTTCTATGAAAATTATTTTAATTTAATTGAAAACTTTTTGTAAAGTTTGGAATATGCATAGTAAGACAATAATAAATGGTTGACAAAGTAGTTTTAATAAAAGAAGCTCTATATGTATTTGTAATTTAACTATACGATAACTGGCATTTTAAATTTTCATTAAAATTCTCATTTTGAATTTAAAAAAAACTTTTATTTATTCACATCACATTTATTCTTTTTATTTTTGCGGTGAAATATAGAAAAAGTGAGAAATAGAAAAAGATAGAGAGCGGCAAACAACCATGCAAAATCCTTTTTGTAAAGTAAAGTCTTACGTCATTTTCATTGTTCAACGGTTTGCTTGAACATTTTTACAGTTTAATAAAATTTTCCGTAAGAAATCAGACAACAATAATTTCAAGCTAAATTATGAAAGTCTGTTCTACTCTGACTACAGTTTATTGTTCTAATCTGTTACACTAAAAATTTAAATTTGATTATCAACGAAAGGCCGCCCGGAAAACAAATTGTCTTAACATTTCAAAAATCTACCAAATATTGATTGATATATAATATATATACAACAATAAAATTTTAAATCATAATATAACATATTATTTAGAGAATAAAACTAAAAATAATTCTTTCATTGTTACCCCTTTTATATTTAGTTGTTATATTTTTGTACAACACTGTATATTATATGAAACATGAAAATTTTAAGTCTCAAAATTATTTTCTTTTTTTTTTTTGTATGATTTTTTGTTTTCTCTTTTATTAAGGAAATTAAAAGGAATAAGAATATAAGAAAAATTGAAGAATTGTTTTGTACCGCGAAGAAGGTAATTAAAACGTTACTTTTTCTGATGCTGTACCTGAGTGAATATTTACAGAAAAAAAATGGTTAATTCTGTTTTTGTTTTTTTTTTTCTAATTTAAAACTAAGCAATTTCTAGTATTCAAAATAGTAAACGTAAAATAACTGTTTAACATTTTATAGAAACGCATATTTGTTTATTTTCTGAATTTTTTTTTTTTTTACCTGGAATGTAACTGTGTTTTTTTTTTGTTTTGTTATACCGGTGTGCTACAAACCACACAAATATTAAATCTAAAAGTATTAAGAAAAAAAAAAGTTTTTTGTTTTGATCACTTCAATAGGATCATTAATCTATTCAATACCTTTAAATTTTTAAACTTTTTTTTAGAGATTCAGGTATACCAACATATATTTAAATATTGTAATATAAATTAATATGAAGAAAAAGAAAAAAAAAATTAATGAGTTTTGAAATAGTAAAGGTAAAAAAAAAACTGTGATTATAATGAGAATTTTTTTTCCGTAATATATATCTTAATATTTATTTTATTTAGTAAATAATATATAGATATTATTTTCTTGAATAAATGTAGGATCAATTGAGTAATAAAAAGCTAAAAAGTAATTAAAAATGGATTCCATATAAAAGTTCGTATTTACATATACATATACATATGTATAATTGCATGATGAAACCATAAACCATTTCTGGATCATATATACATTTTTCTTGTAATTAATGCATTGTTGTTTACATAAAAACTAAAAGAAAAATTGAATAAATGTGGGATTTTTATTTAACTAAGTAATAAAAAAAATTTTTTTTTTTTTTGAAAGTTACAATGTCTTTTCCTGGTTTTTATACAATTTTATTCTCATTATTATTTTAATTTTCTAATAAATGAATCATCCGTAATATTATTTAATCAAAAAACTATTATCTTTTTTTACACTTGGTTCGTTCACTATCTTACAAAATTTCATACACGTCATTTCTAAAGAAACTTAGTTTAAGTTTTCTAAATAATGTATTATCTTATGATTCACTTAGTCGGTGATAAGGTGATTTCAGTATACGTATAGAAATCAACTTAAAAAAACCAGACAGAAATACTAGCAAGAATTTGTTGAAAAAAATAAAGATAAGTCTAATAAAAGATAGTCTAACAAAACAACGAAAATTTAAAAATCTTAAGAACTCAAAAAAAAAAAAAAAGATTAAATACTTAAAATTAGAACGTTGTATGCATTATTTAACTGGACATTTTTTCAGTATAGGTATGTGTAAGAGACTCTTAAACTTGTATACTATATCTATCTATAAAGAATTTGTAGTTTAAAGAAACTTTAAAAAATTTCATATGCCTTTATGGTTAGAACTTTCAAAAACCATGTCTCAAATACCTAAAATATGTTTAAAAATTTGAAAAGATGTAGCAAATTTCATCATGACAGTTCCGCTCTATTGTGCAAATGAGCCAAAAATAATTTGGTAAACTCCACTATCAAATTTAATTCTTAATTAAGAAAATCTTTTGGCTTTAAATCTTAGTACCTTAATTAATGGAAAAAAGAAAACGTCACGATGTTATCATCTAATTTAAATTTGTCTTAACCGCCTGTTACTTAATTTTTTTTCATCAGAGAAAAGTATATTGATTGCTTCCTATTAGATATTTGATTACGGAGTTAATATGTTATATTTACAGATTACCAAATAAAGAATTTTGTTTTTTTTATGTTCTTTTAATGTTTTTTATGTTTTTTTTAATGTTCAGGCGTGGCTGTAAATGTCGTGAGAGGGAAGAACTCTTACGACGTGTGTGGGATTCGAACCCACACTCCTTCGGTGTTTATAGCGTATTTTATACGCTCTTACCCACTAGGACACCGAGGCCCCCATAAACATTTTTTTTATATTTCTTATTTTATAAGAAGCATAGAAGCATTCACTAAATCTATTATTATTTATATTTGACTATAAACTTCAATTTCTGCTATTATTAGTTTCGATATAATTTGATATTTTGACTGTAGTTGATTGTAGGTAGGGGGTATGTGGTAAATTTGTGCAAGTCTATGAAACGCACATATGTATTTTTTTTCTGCGCCATATGTTATCTTATACAAGAATTATTTTTATTTTATTATATATATACGATATAATACGATATGATATTAATTATAGTATAAATATATATAAATATTATACATATTTTTTATACAATTATATTATAAGAAAAATTTATATCATTTTTTAAATGGCCCAATCGGGGTTTAAACCCTATAGATACTTTGAATGAAAGGAGGTGCCTTAACACATAACTATTTAAACAAAGAAGCCTTAACTCTTAACCATTTCACCATTGGTTGGATGTAGAGATGCCGAAAGAATTTGAGCCTCGAAAACTTATATATTATTTGTTGTAAATCTAAATATTTACTGATTAAATCAAGAAGGGAATTTTACCAAAAAAAAAAAAAGGAACAACTAAATAAAAATATTTCTTTAATAATTTTATTAAATATTAAATTACTTAAATAAATTTTTATTAAACCAAGACTTTATAAAAATTTAAATCTCATGATGATTTTGGAATATTTTTATTAATCAAAAAAGTACTTCCTAATTTCCTTCTAAGCACAATACAAAATATTGTTATTGAATGTTAAAAAAAAAAAAAAAAAACAAAAAAAAGCCACTGTTATAATTTTTGACTTTCACTCTACGTGTATCAAAAAAAAAATAATAATGTTTATTTTTTTTTTAATTCAATTGACAACAATTTATAGTCACGATTCACTTATTATTAAATAATTTTGATAATCGACCTTGTGATTAGCGTTAATTTTTAATAATATTTTTATTTTTTTATTTTGTTTTTATTTTTTTTTTGTTATAATGTTAATTTATAAAACCATGTATTAATATTTTAATACGTATAATAATATTTTTACTCAGAATGTGATTAAAATTTTAAATAATCACTCATTTAATTTAAATATATGAAGGTGGATACAAAATAATACTATAAGTAATAAAAAAAAATTGTAATTCATTTTAATTTTTTTTCAAATTGAAAACAAAAAAAAAAAAATTAATTGTGCGTTGGACGAATTTTTTTTTTTTGCATATTAAAATTAATTACAAAATTATTGTAAATTTTATAAAATCATTTTATAATTTAACAAATTATAATTGTTGTTATTTTTTATATTTCCTGATTTAAGATTTGCTTTATTTTTGTGTTTGTTGTTTGTGTTGTTTATAATTTTATTAATTTGTAACAATTTGACTTTTGACAAAAAAAAAAAAAAATAAACAATATATTATCATTAATTTTTGCTTAGTAATTTAAATTTGATCAACAAAAATAAAATAATTATGAAGATATTGAAATTTTAATCATTATCTAATATACGTATCAAATTGAATCTTATGTAATCAGAATTCCTTAAAACAATGTACCAAAGTTAAATTCTTCTAATATTTGTTAATAAAAATAATATATATAATAAAAAAAATCGTATATAAAATTAGTAATAAATAATAATAATAGGCGGATTCATTGTTTCTTTACAGTCCCACTCCCAATTCAATGTTTCCTATCCTTTCCTATCCCTACTCGCTAGCCAATATACTGCGTTAGCAGGTAAGTGTTTCATCCCATTATATTAGCTAAAGGAGGAGGTGGGATTAGTCAGTAAGAATCTGACACTATACCAAGGAGAAATTCTTGCTGTCTTTGGAAGATTCTCATCTCCCTTAGGAAAAAAAAAAAAAGAATCTTGACTACGATTATCTCTCTATTTGATGCATTCAAAAATTTTTGACAATGTAAGCTTTAAGGTAAGCCGAGTCATCAATCAGAAGACTTTTCTTAAAAAACTAGTAGGCATTATAGCCGTGCTCTGGGAAGTTCTAAACATTTTTTTCAAAAGTTTCGATTAGTCAGTGCGCTTCAATTTCAAGATTATATACGTATCGTTAAAATTTCGATATACTTAACTTAATTTGAAAATCGAATTTTTCAATTTTATCAATGCTTAAATACAGTTTCTATCATATAAATTTCAAAAACATTTTAAAAAATATACTAACAATTAAATAGTTTTATTCTGTGCGGTCTTCACCTGTCCCCATTTTACTCAACTGTTACATTGTTTGCGAAAATCAAATTTTAATTAAGAATTATTAAAAAATTTAAAATAACTTTTGAGAAAGAAATTTTTAATTTAGCTCTCCTATTCTGCTACGGAGTAGTTTTAATGTTTTTAAACATTTAGAACTTTATCATATCTGTGCAAAATGTTTTTAAAGATGAAATGTAAAAAATTAATGTTTAATGTTTGAATACATCCATAAAGTTTATTTTTTGTGTGGTTTACTATTTCTCTTGAATAGTGAAAGATAATTTAACGTACGATATACCAAATTTAAGTTTAAAAAAATTATTGATTGAATTTTTCAACATCTAAAAAAAATTTAATGTATATAAGTCACTAAGAAAAATAACATTTCAATTTAAAATTTTTAACTTCAAAACTTTTTAGAGTAAAAACTAAAAACTATACTTAAAGATTTAAAGCTTCTTAATTATACTTATAAAAACATTTCACAAAAGTATTTTTAATTTTGTTTATAACATAAGTTTTTTGGTATTTTAAAAAACAAAAAAAAAATCATCAACTTTTCTTTAATACAAAAGTTTTGTTTACACATCCTTACATGGTGGTCTGTCCCTTAAGGTGTCATAATTTATTTTCATATTTCGTTCGTAACCGTATTTTTGTTTTGCTATTTAAACACCGTAAGATTTTTGTTGTCGGCAACAGATTAATGTTAATTTAATATTAAGTTATACTTTTAAACCTGTTATTGATAGTTTTTTTGTCTGTTTTAAAAAATAAATTTTTATATCTTTATATCACTGTAGCAGTTTTGAGGTGAGGTAATTAAACTGAGGAATTTTGAGGTAACTGAGAATTCTAACAGGCCTTCTGTTGGAACACAGTTGGCTAAAAGGATACTTAAAGAAAATTGGAATAGAGAATGACGCTACATACAGATTCTATCTAGAGAAGAAAAATCTGCAGGATAAATATTCAAACACTGTAGAGTTTCACTCCGAGCTATATATGTACATCTAGGAGCATATTGCTTTACCGAAGATGAACTGCCAGCAATAAACCCTCTACAGGTCTTTGGTTTCTTAGAGACAGTTTTGCTGACAGAAGTATAAGTCGAGATAAAATCCACAATATGTAGTAATAAAAGGATCACAAAAAATCTTCATAAAAATGTCACACTGTTATTTATACCCCATTAAATAATTGTTGTTTTACATTACCTCAGAATAATTAAGTTACTATATTAACATATATACATATGTGTATACCTATATATTTATTTTATGTACATAACAATTATTTTTAACACGATTTTATTTTTAATCAATTTAAAATTTGAAAGATATCATCATAAAAATATTTATAGATACTTACATATTTTATAGATATACTTACAATTTATTTTTAATATAACATTATTGCTTTTAACTAAATTAATTTAGCAGAAAATTTGTGTACAAACATTTTTTTAAATACTTAAATAATTTGTTCTAAATTTAAAAATTGCAAATAGTTAAGGTTGAATTATTTTAATAATAATAAACTTTAAATAATAATTATGCATATTATAAAAAAATTTTCGATCACGTATGTTAACATTATGGTCAATGATAATAATCAAAAAATTTATTCAAAGTTCTTGTCATATTTAATTACAAAAATAAAAACTTAACCATTTTTAATTATATTATAACGTTCAAGGTTTTCTTAATTATATTAGATAAATTTCAGTTTCAAATATCAACTAATTAAATAATGAACTTGATTTTGAAAGTGAAGTTTAAAGCTTCGATATCAAATATGATTAATTTACAATACCTATTTAAATTTGATTTAAAATTATTTGAAACTTCGTATAAGATGATATTTTGCAAAATATGTTTTTTTATGAAAAACAGCTAATATTTTATTCAAGATGAAATTTATTAAATGATTAATTACAGAAGTCTTACCATCATAATCAATTTAAAAAATTCAAAATGAATTAACTTCTTCTAAATTAAATTTAATTAATTTTAACTGACTTGTATTTTTAACCGCAAAAAAAAAACAAATTGTATTAATGCTAGGTATTACCAAAATTCATTGACCCTGTAGACTATATGCACCACAAACATGTTTGTAGTTACTAGAAAAGCACTGACAATTTAGAAGACAAAATAATTAGAGAGTATCTATAGTATTTAGAGAGTATCTATAGTACTTTTAAGTAACTTTCGTAACTTTCATGTGAATGTAAAATCGTTCATTATACAATAAATTTAATAATTTTAATTGTCTAAATTATTTAATTAGTGTATGAGGTTTTCTCCATTGCACCGTCTTTCAAGTTGCCATAAACGAGGTAGTGAATCTGCATCTTATCAGTGATATGGCTTTATTGGAAATTGCAGAGCAGACGAACTCGCTAGGAGCGATACAAACATTTAAATTCTTCAAGAAAAGGAGGTTCTCGGGGTTCCAATACTACAACCTGCAAATATTGGTCTGAATAAAATACCAATACAATCACAAATCGCCAGTGGTTTTCTATTAACATTTGCGTTGTGGTTAAACAAATCTCGCTTACATTAGACTTTAAATGCTCGACTAAATTTTTATTCCTAAATTGCCGCAATATCTGTAATTTAATAATGGTTTTAACGGGAGATTGTCCGATCGACAGACATGCCAGAAAGCTAGAACTTCTCTCATATGATTTTTTCATAATCTGCAAAGATGATGATGGAATCAATCGTTCATCTGCTGTTTAGTGCTTGGCTCTTGCTCTAAATGGAATAAAGTTTCTGGGAAAATTTTTCTTAAACAACCTTGTAAGCTCCCAATAGCTTAATTAGGAGAAACACTGATCAAGGGTTTCTCCTAATTAAGCTATGAGCCTAAACTGGCCTAAGTGTGCATCTACAGCCCCTACCTATCGACCATTAGGTTTATAGGGTCAGTGTTAAAGTAAAGGTGAGGTTAGGTCACATGAAAATTAAAAAAAAAAAACTTTTTGAAGAATCTATCTCTAATGGGTTTAATATTATTTATTAAATTTCATTTTTAAAACAGTCTAAACACAAAAATAATGCAGGTTTTAAATTTATTTGTATTTTAATTTATTTTTGTCGAGTTTATTAAACATTTTATACTTTTCAAATTCAGGTTTAGCCTTCGAATTTAACACAACACTGGAAATTACAGAGCTTTTTTTTATATCAAAATAAAAATTTATTAGCTAATTCTTTCCATGGTTCCAACTATTATAAATTCAAAAATAAAAAGTACTATGTAAAATTAAAAGTTAAAATATCTTCAAACCGATTTAAAAACCTCACATCAAATTGAGAAAAAAAATATATTGTTTTTGACAGGCAGACATGCGTATTGATTTAGAAAATAGTTAGATATATAGATATTTTACTTTATTATTAACATGAATTACAAGAATAACAAGTTTATAGATTTTTTTTCTTTCGGATGTGAGCCATTTAGAAAAAATAGATTTAGAAAGAAAAGATTAAAATCTTGCTCTGACAAACAACATATATGTTTTAAGAACATAATTGAAGTAACAATACTTATCACGTTTTTAGTATCATTATCATTACAAAATTTTATTTAAGGAAGGAAGGAAATATTATACTATAAAAGTATAAAGTGTTATATAAATATATTTTTAAGATTTTTATTTCCTTATTCACAGTTTATAAAAGATAATAAATGTACTGTGAACGATAAATCTTTTTTATATTTTAATTAATATATAAAATAACATAAAAAATTTAATTAATTTTTCCTTCTTCCGTTTAAATAACCATAAAAAACAAAAACAAAAAAAAAAAAAAAAATAAAGATCAACTTCTTCCTGTGAAATTTTGTTACCATTTTTAAAAAATATCCTGATAGAAAATGAATTTTTTTAAAAAATAATTATTTGCATTTGTGTCTTGTGGCCATCACAAAATATATGAAAAAAAAAACACCATTTTATTTATTTTATGTATATAAAACTTTACAATTAATTTATTATCAGATATATAACAATTTTTTTTTTTTATTACATTTAATTATTATTAAAATTAAAACAAAAACATTGTCTTTTCGCTATAATTATAGATATCAACAGTTATTTTATATATATGTACCTCCTAACCAGAAATTAATCGGATTGCATCAGCTTAAACCATTCATTAATGGTTAAATTTAATTGCGTGTTACTAAATCACTTCTTATATTATATACCGAACATAATATATATATATAATATTTATATATATGTAATATTTATATACTATTTATATTATATATATATAATATTATACTGCGAAAAAACGGAAAATAAATTTTCACTTTTCTTTTATATGTTTATTTTTTTTATCAAAAAGTCGTTAAGTCAATTATCAGAGAGTTAAGAATATCAGCAGTAAGTCAATATTGTGGTAAATAAAAAAACAAAAATAAAAGAAAAAAATAAAAACCTATAAAACCATCAGTCCGAATCAATAATAATAAAAAAAAAAAAATAGTGCATGATAACAGTGGAAAATTGATTTTTTCATGTATAAACTATATAAAACTATAACAAAAAAAAAATACAAATACGTAGGTTGATTTAAAAGTTATCTATAGATTCATCATATTAAAACTACTTTAATTGATTCTATAATAGAAGTAAGTTACTATTTTTATATGTATGTAATCACAAAATTTTAATGCATTTCACACTATCTAGCAAAGAACAATTTCAGGTTTAATATCCATTTTATTAAGATGGAGTATAGTTGTCATATATATATATGTCATACTTAAATTCTAATAAGTAAAAAATAAATTGTGAAGTCAACGATTTTTGACTTTTGAACAGTTTGACAACATGTTTTCTGGTGAATCAGTTTCGAATTCGAAAAATTACAAAAGTTAGTTAGTAGTCATTAGTTAATTTTCTTGTGAGTATTAAAAAGGGGGCTATAAACAAAATCTCCAAGTCACTAACTTGCCAAAAATAAACAAAAAAGAAATATTCCCCACTATTTTTTGGTGTTAGTTAATTTTGAACTAACTCCAAATATTATTTCTGAAAATGAAAAAAAAAAGAACTATAATCTTCAAAAATATTTTTTAAATTTTTGGGGTTTATTTCATATGCATTATTGCATAATTCCCAAACTCTAAAAATGAACTAACCCGCAAAAACATTAATCCCCTCTCAAAGAAATTAATTAAATCCCAAGTTAAAATTTGGCAAAAAATAATAAAGGTAAGTTCATTTTTGTTTTCGCAATAAGTGACTTGGAGGTCAATTCACGTCATAGCACCATCAATAAGTCTCTTTGCTTTTCATGTTGTTATTTAGAATAATTATTCCCATTCTAAGCAACTTCTTAACGTTTTTCCGTCAAAGTTCAAATTTAAAAGAGAAAAGTATAACAGTGTTTTTGTATGTAACTTTCGTAGCTCTCTTCGTATATATATACGAAGTCTTTTGTATTTGTAAACTTCCGGTTAATATTAGAATTGTGATATGATATTAAAAAGCTCAAATTTCAGATAAATTTAAAAAAAAAAAATATATAAATAAAAGAGTGTGTAAAAAGATACATTATTATTATAAGATAAGTTTATTTTAATTTAGTTATATAGTATAACAGTTTAAAATTACGCGAATGTAAACAACGCGTGATAATTGATTTAAACGATTTTTGACACTTTTAAATTTTATATATTGTTTATATTTTTTGGTTTTAAAAATTTTCTTGAAAAATTACACTTATATAAAATAGATTAGAATGAAATATTGCGTGATTAATTAATTTTTATTAAAAAAAACTTTGTTATAGTCAATCAATAAATCATAAAAAATCAACAATTCCATTTTTCAATTTCAATCAAGATTTTTAGTTTTTATTGCTGTACATTTCAGTAATAAAATTAGAAAATTGAGTCTATAGCAATATTGTTTGGCAGAAAAAACATATTTTTTTTTAATATGGATTACAAACAGTAATCTGAAAATGAACAATATTTCAATTATATTCTATTATATATAGTCAATCATAAGATCAGCTTTTCATCTGATGATCATGAAAAAGGAATAAATTATAATTTGACTTTTGGCGATTTTCTCTAAAAAAAAAAAAATACAAAACAAAAAACTAGCAGACATATTATAGTAAAGAATAATTAAATAAAAATAAAAGAAAATTAATAGAAAAGAATTTTTGCAATAGACCGGAATAAAAGAAAACAAGTAAAGATTCAATAACTTCAACGCTCCATTTAAATTTTTTTTTTTTTGAACGCCTAACAAAAATAAAATAAAATTTGCTAAAAATTAAAAATAAAAAAATATTTGAATAGAAGACGAAAATTTAAAAAAAAAAAAAAAAATTTCTCCATTAAAATCGTGTTTAAATTACAAGAAATAAAAAATTTATAAATTATTTAATTAAGAAGATGTAAAATTTAGAAAATGTTTTTTTTTTTTTTCAAATATTGTATAACAGAAATAATTTTTTTTAGATTTAAATTCTTATTCCGTGAAATATTTTATAAGGTAATTATTCAATATTAAATCGGATTGAGTTTAATTTACTTTTTAAAAATATTGAACAGATATATTCATAAAGTATATTGAAACGTTTCATAGTCGTGTCTTGTACAATAAGTATAATCAAGTAATCAACGGCTTAGTAAAATTAATAATTCACGAAACTGAAGCTTAATCAAATATGAATAATAAATGACTTAGTGGATGCGCTATGCTTCTTATGGGAAAGAGAAAGAGAAAAAAAAAGATGGATATATTCTATAGATGTAATGTAAATTCTATTACTAACAAAAACTTTTGGCCTGTTGGAAATCATAGAAAGAGTCACATAAAAATATTATATAGAGCACAATTAATCAAGTAAATTGTGGCAGGTTAGAACTAATATGAATTATATAAACATAAGTGAGATCAAGTAACAAGTGTATAAATTTAGATTTTGTTATAGACGGTTATTAGAGTATCTATAGGATTAGATTAATATTTAATTAATAATACAAAGGCGGGTTTCTTAGACATTTTATATATAATTAAAAGTAATTTGAAAATTTGTTTAGCATGTGCCAATTTTTTATGCATTTAATTATTTTCGTTTATTAAAATTCAAATAAAACTTTTAATTATTATTTTCGATTTATTTCTTACTGTAAAATTATTATTTTTTTTAATGTTTTCAACTAATAGATTGTGTTTTATTGTTTAAATTTTTTGTAATTTTTGTTTTTTTTTTGTTTTTTAGCTGTAATTAGATTCTTTTAAGTTATATAATATAACTGTCTTATATATGGCTTAAATATTTGAGAATTGAAATTTTTATGATAAAAACAGAAAGAATGAAAAAGATTGAAATAACATTCTACTAGATTAAATTTTATTTTTTGGCGATTTAAGTTTATAATAAGTTTCAATCCGAAAAAGATTTTAGTTTTGGAATCGTTTTGTATAATTAATCTATAGAGGATTCAATTCCCATTATTTCTTTATTCCGGTGGTTTCATTAGTAAAAAAAAAAAATTGTTTAATATTTTTTAATTAAAGAGTAGTTTACAAAAAAAAAAAGCTATACCATAATAATGAATTAAATAATTAGTTCTTTTTTGAATTAAATTAGATAATTAAAAAAATAATATTAAGAAGTAAATGGTTTCCATTCAAATGGAGTAAAACAAACATATTTTGAATCTATCACAAAGTTTCTTATAGATAATCGTTTTTCTTAAAAATCCCTTAGAAAATTTATTTTAATTAATTAATATTTTTTTTTTTGTTTTGAAATTTTTATTAATTCAAATAAACAACAACTTATAAGTTAAAATAAATAAATTTCCTATGTAACTGGTATTATTTAGACTTCATAAAATAGTGATATCGTGATGTTCTAATAAATGATAATAATTTTTGTTTTGTATTTTTATGATTGGAAAAATTCACTTTGTCAGTCATGAACTTCTGAGGAAATCCTATTTAAAAAAAAGAAAAAACAAAAAACTAATAAGAAATAGTAGTTTTAAAAATTAAATTAGCAAAAAACGAATTTCAAATCTACAGAATTTGTTAGATTTTATGAAATTTTAAAAGGCACAAAAAACATAATAGAAGAGGGCATGTTTTTCAAACTTTTTTCGAAATAACAGAACAAACAACTGTTAAATCTTTGCTTCTTTAAAATATTTTCATATTTTCTTTACAGCTTGAAAAATGGAATGACAGTGAATGAAACCCTTATTAAGGTATGATTTTTATAACATTTTAAAGATTGTCTCCAACATAGCAACAATTATATTCATCATTACAATTTTTAAAAGTATTAATTTTTATAAATATATTAATAATTTTATCCTAGAATAACCTTTTTCTTAATCCCTTTTTATAATGCTACATTTCAATATTTGTACAAAAATAAGAAAGATTAAAGTATAATTAAAAAAAGGGGGGATTAAAAAAAAAAAATTATTTTTTATATTAAATTTAAAATTAAACCTATAGTTTAAATCAAATTTTTTCATATTTCAGCAGTTTTTTTTTAACCTAGCTTTGCCTTAACCATTATTCATTCAATTAATAAAAGATTCATTGAATTTCATCTATATATTTTAAATATCTATTCAAATGCAATGATGATTTACATTGAACATAAAAAACAAATATACAAAAAAAAATGTCAGAGATGTTTTAGATCTTAACTTATATTTACTTTTAAAACTGAATTACGATAACATTTCGAAGACATTAAAGACTGAATCAACGCCAATGAAAATATGGCATATTATTTTTATACAAAAACAAAAAAAAAAAATTGAAAAATAAATAACTAAAATCGTGATTGACTGACTTAGACTGAATTACTAGTTATTTTTTTTTCTTTTTTGTTATTTTATTTTTAATAAAATGAATAAAATTTGCGTTTTAAACGTAAGACCAAAAACATAAAAAGTTATTGCTTTGATCCAAACCGTATTTCCAATATTAAATTTTAAACAAAAAAAAAAAAAAAAGTCATTCAAATCACAAAACAATAATTTTTTTTTATAGCGTTTATCTTATAGATGTTTTTATGGATTTGTTTATAAAAATTTGAATAGAATCTGTGCAAAAGAAAACAATGGCTATTCTTTGATCCTTATAAGGAATTTAGGGCATGAAATTAATTTTTTATTCTATAATATTTAAATAATATAATATAAAAAAAAAAAAAAAATACAAAAAAACTAATAAAAAGAATATTTTTATATCTTAGGATAAGAATCTTTACTTTTTAACACTGACTAAGTTATTTGTTTTTTATTTATGATCATGATTTGAAAATTTAAAAAAAGAAAATGTGAAATATATTATAAATATATATATATATATTTAAGATGACGACTTATAGCGGTGTAACCTAAATTTAAAATTAGTGTTCAAATTACAATTTATTTAAATAATTAAAAAAATTAAAAGATAAAAGGTTAAAAAAAAAGTAGTTAAAGTTCTTGTAGACTCATATTCAAAAAGAAAAGGGCGCTCCACGTGGCTGTATCTTTACAAACAAGCAACAACAAACATTTTAAAGTTCAAAATCGAATTAAAAATTAATTAACAGTTTTTTTCATTTGAGGAAGTTAAGCATTAGTATAAGAAAGTTAAGTAGAAGTATCTTCAATTTAAACCGAAAATAGTTTACCTAAGCATAGTGAGTAACATGGTCATTATAAATAAATATCATTTTTAAATCTTATAAAAATATAATTATGTAAGATAGAAATTCTCATATAAGGAACAAGAAAAATTTTTTGAAGTTGTAGTAGGTACTTTTTCTATTACATCAATTTGTGCCTTTACTTCTTGGTTTTTAAATTCATATTTGCATAAAACATTTATTTCACTTAAGTTAACGAGCACTTAACTTATCATGTTTATTGTTTACGTTATAGACTCACAGAAAAACGCCTAAAACATATTCTAAAAATTTTATGACCTAGAAAGGTCCAAAACTTCGACATTCATAGAAATAAACAAACTCCTAGAAACCAGTGTACAAAAAGTTAATTAAAAAGAATCTATTTGATTTCAAATATTGCATTAAATAAAAAAATTTCAATATTTTTTAAAATATTCTTTACAAAATCCTATAATACCGATGCAGTTCGTTTTTTTTTTTATGTTTTTGATATTTTTATTATGCTAACCAAGTTAATAATAATTTATTGCAGAGGTGGCTTATATTACGTAAAGTTTTAAATAAGGTAAATTTTTTAGGGTAAATTTTAAATACAAACAAAAAATTAAAACATCAAAAAATTTTGTAATATTTTCTATTTTCCAAATATGTATCCTCTAATATGTACATTCACATTCGATTCATTTATTTTAATTTAAAATTTAAATAAGATACTATGCATGTAATGAATACTATTTATTATTGTAAAACAAAAAAGGAGGCCTTGCAATATTTTCCCACTATTTTAAATTTTGTTATATCAATTTTAAATTAAAAAATTTTAAAATTTCATAAATATCTTAATTAAAATTTTAATATTTATTAACAATTGTTAATAAAAAAAAAAATGTTTATCATAAAAACCATTTCTGTTTTTTTTCCTTACAACTTAAAACTTTTAAGTTATCGTAAAATTTAAACTTTAAGAAGGTGTTCCTATTAATTTCTTAAAAATAAAATTCAATTAAGATTTAATTACTTTACATTTTATAGTTGTTTCTTTTAATCATAAGATATTTGTTATAAAATCATAATATAAAATAAATTGAAGAATAGATTTGTTAAGATTAAATTAAAAATTGATTGTTATTTTCCATGACAATTTTTAAAAGATGGTTAGAAGAAGATTTTGGAAGGTTTGGAAGACTTTTCTTAAAAACCTTGCTATAATATAATCATAGAATTTTAGTTTTTTTTTTAACTTAATCAGTTTTACAGTTTCAGCCAACATCCAATTAAACTTTTTTTAAATTATAAATGAAAAATCAAATTTATAATACTTTTCGAAATAACTAGCTAGCTTCTTAAACACAGCGAATTTAGTAATAGAAAAAGAAAAATTATACATTTTGATGTTTCTCATAAATAAATGTAATGAATATTATATACAGTAACTTAAATTGAATTAAACCAAACCCTAAAATTTGTAATGCAAAATTACATATTTCAGGGTTTTCTTAATCTAAAATAGTTTAATTGATTCATGGTTTAATTTATTATTTTTTTAAAAAAATATTTTTTCAATTTATATGTTTTCTTTTAAAACATCATCTGCCTCAGATTAGTGTTTTTAATATTAAGTATCTAAGATTTTGTTCATTCTGAATTAGATATATATAAGAATTAATGTAAAAATGTATAATGTAAAAGTCGATTCAAATATGTTGTACATTTAAATCATTTCTAATAATACTATGCAGATATGTTGTATATTTAAATCATTTCTAATAATAGAAAACAAAAACATTTATACTCTGATCAAATCAAAATTAACATTTAATGTATAATCTCAATCAAATGTGAGTTGATACTTAATGATTCTTTTTTTTTAACATATAATATATATGTACTTACGACATAAAAAACGAGTCATAAAACGCGTAAATTTTTTGCGTTTAGATATGCAAAAAAAAAAACAAAAATAGCAGAAACAAGACATTTGTGACACTAGAAATTTATTGTAAGCTTGTTTTAAATTTTATTCAAGACCGTGGGCGACAACTTCAGCTTCATTAAAATATTTATAATTTTTATATTTATTTCTTTTGGTTTTTTTTTTTTTTTTGAAAGAGTGCTTTTAAATTATAAATACTTGTAGTTGATTTTGTTAACGCTTATTTTTAAGGTAATAAATATTGGAAATTATATCGGAACATATATACATTTTAATATTCTTTAATGTTTATTAGTTATCTTTTATTAATTAATTTACCAGATTAAAACTTTAAAAACTTTTTTAAAAAATTAATTTTTAAGTTCTTTTCCAGTATAAGATTTTTTATAATTAAAGGGATATAAAAAAAAGTCGAATTAATTGAAACCGGAAAATTGTACAGCTTATAAATTGTGTAATTTAAGATCAGTCTACATTGTATTGATTTTTATAACGTATAATTTTATTAAATCAATTTCAATATTACTAGGCAATAATTAAAATTGCCATATGAAATAATCGCTATTATTTCATATGGCAGTTTTAATACATATGGCAATTTCCAGTTGTAGGATATATATATATATATATATACATAAATATAATATTCAGCCAATGTTGTAGTGGTTCATACTAAAGTTCTCGGGTTCAAACCCCGGCTGGGTCATATAGATTAATAAAAAATAATATAGATTTTATAATTATATAATTAAATTAAAAATAAGTATATATGTCCTATAAATTATAATTAATATCATATTGTAATACCTATAATAAAATAATAATAAACCATAATTCTTGTATAATATAATATATGGTGTAGAAATAAAAAAGAAACGTCTTTCTTGTACAATAATTACAGCCGAGTAATCAACGGCTTAGTGAAATTAGTAGTTCACGAAATTGAAGCTTAGTTAAATATGAATAATAAATGACTTAGTGGATGCCCTATACTCCTCATAGGAGTGGCAAGGAAAAAAAAAAAAACTTAAATATAATATGATATATAGGACATCATTTTTTCATCATCATATTGCTTAGATTATTCCTAGACTGGAATAGGTAATGTAAAATTTTTTGACTCGAAACATTTAATATCTTAGGTGACAACTTAATATAAAAATTGATAAAGTATAAATCGGATGATTTATTTTATTTGTATGCAAATATTTAGTGCATATTTCTCTTTTATTAGATTCATAAAATTAAATAAAATGTTTGAATGTCAGTTTTAATTTATTATATTCGCGCTTATAAGAGCACAGTTGGTTTTATAATAAATAATAATGAAAAAGAGCCGTTGCTATTTAATTATTCTAAAGATATTATTAATAGCAAAAAAATAAATTTAAAGCCAATCAAGTAATTATTTAGCATAAATTGTGTATATAGAAAAAATTAAACCAAGCAATAAATATATTTTTTTAAGTATATACACAAAAGATTTAAGCGAGAAACGTTATTTTTTTATATCATTGAATAAACAGTTTTCAATTGATATTTTGTGATAATTAAATAAATTTATTATTATATTACTATATAAAAATTACTATAAACATATAAGAGGGAAAGAAAAATTGATAATCAAATAAAGATGGTAAAAGATTATCTGTATTATACATGTTCATTTTTCTTTAATGAACTAAACCATTTCTAAAACTTTCAATATTATTTTTTTTTTTTTTTTTTTTAAAAAAACATATTTAAATTATCACAACATGAAAAATAAACAAAGATGGTTTTGTTTTATAAGATTTTAACAGATAATTCATCTGTAGTATAAGTTATTCTTATTAATTTCTAAATTAAGTTCTTTTAATTAATTGAATATTTATTAATGGTATATGTTAACTAATTGAAAATATTTACAAGATGTAATTAAACAATATAAATATGAAATACGTAAATTGAATAATATTTGCTATGTAATTTATTTAATTCGTTTTTTGAACTTCCTGATACCTTGAATTTTATTATTATTTTTACGGCAAATTATTTCAATTTATCCAAACTTTAAATTAATTTTATAATTTTATTATGTATATGGTTGGTAATATTTTTTCCCCCATGCATTTTTTATTTTTTTTCTGTTGGATATTTTTATTGATTTTTAATTCATTGTTAAAGAAGAGGTTATTATATAGTTAATTCAATAAAAACTTTACTTTTAATCTTGCCGAAATTTTGTATTTCATACATAACAAATAAATTACTATTTATATTATTAACTTGAAATTCTGAAATCTAAGAAAAAAAAATCGATTTAATTTTCTTCCTGTATACAATTTTTTTGTTTTAATAAAAAAAATTTTATTTTTGCTATTTTTTTTAGCTAAAGATACCAATTTAATTTGATATCATTAGAATATAGTTAGCATGAAAAAATTATTAATATACAATTCATGTTTAAAAAATTGTTTACAAATAGATTTAATAAAAATATAAAAAATATCGTGTAATGTTCACTTGAATAATCATTAGAATTTTGAAATTTGGATTAGATCATCGTTAGATATTTAAACTTGTTTTTAAATAATTATGTATATACTTAAATTATTTTCAGCGCCTACAAGTTAAGCCTACCTATGATAAACTCATGTTAATTTGAAAGTCAATATAAAATCTTAATCTGCATGAATCAAGAAAATTTGCATATAATTTTAACATTAACACAAGATATACTTAAGAATTAAAATTAATAATCACTATTTCTACCAATCTGTTAAAATGGCTGAATGGTATTTTGGGCGAAAATATATGAATTTTATAGCAAGTACTGAGACTGAGAAAGAACGTCGTTTTTCAACAACTCAATAAATTCATTTTTTGCAAATATAAAATTAATAGGATCAATACTCATTGTTTTTTAGAAGTAATGTCTGCTAAACGCAATATCAGCAATATAGGATTTTTCGCATTATTTAATCTAGAAATTGGACAACGATATTAAAATATACGTATACGTAATGCAATCATATTTTAAAAACAATTTGTATGCATACATATATGTATATGTGGTTTAATTTTCCAAAAACTGGTGAAATTGGTGATTTTTGATTTTTTTTTGTAAGTAAATTAAAAATTTGATTTAATTATTTTCGCCGGTTGATATATCTAATATTAAAGAATTCGGAATTCAATAAATTAAACGAACTAAATATTATTTAAAATGGTTATTTTTTGACAAAGTTTCCAAAAAACGGACTTGACCTATCAATAAATATATATAAATAAGAGTATATATACCTAACATACTAACTATAACAAGATTTAAATATTATTTAAATTATTTAAAATTAAATTTCCGTTAGTTTGAAAATGAAAAAAAAAATCGATAATCATATTCGGAAGTTTAAACAATAAAAATGTTTACCTTTGAATACGTTTAGTACTCAATACCTTTTTTCTTTAATTTTTCAATATTGATTATAATTTTTTTTTTTGGTAAATTGACAGTTCTCTATTTAAAATATTTGACACCTGTCATTACAAGAGTTTTGTTTCACATACAACATAAACAATACCATAAAAAAAAATATCAATAAGATATTTTTAAAGAAAATATTTTTTATTTTACTTTTTAATTTTTTTATTTCTTTAAATTTTCTTTCAAATTGATAATAAACTATTGACAGCTTCTTTTTTTTGAATATGAATGGACGATCAAAAAACAAAATGATATTTTTTTTTTTTGTTTTTGACAGCTTCTTCACCCAATTAATTTAGCAAAATGTTAAAAAATATACAAAACCAGTTTTCTTATTAATTCAGAAGTTCATTTTTTAAATTACTGTTATATGTTTATGTTTTATTTTTGTTTTTTGCTTAATTACTATATTCCATTTATTAATTTGCATTAATTTAAAAAAAAACCGGTTAACATTTCATTTTAAATACTTTGAACTTAAATGAATATTTTAAGCATTCATCAGATTTAAAATTGAAAATCTCACCTGTTAGCGAATCAAATATATACATTCTTTTATTTTTATTTGTTTTTGTTGTTTTAACTAAAATTGCTTTATACTTCAGTAGGTCAAAATACAATTTTTTTTTTTGAAGTTGAAAAAAATAAGAAACAATATAAATTAAATATTTATAATATATTAAAAATTAATTATAATATTATTTTTTCATTAAGAACTTTTTTTTTTTTTTGAAAAATACATTTTGAAAAGCGATAATTTAAGAAAAAAAAATAAAATAAAAAGATGATGAAAATTTTTATTAATTTTAAAAATGATGTTAAAATAATGATGACAAACATTATTTTTTTATATATACATACATTGATACATATATATTTATACATATATGTACATATATTATAATATGAAAATATTTTTATGATTAAAAAAATATTTTCAATTTAAGTTCATTAAATTAAAAAAATTACTTTGGATGAAAAACAAAAAACAAAATTTAAATTTTATGTTAATTATATTAAGGAGCTGTCAATGAATTCATATTTGTTTGAATGATTGTTAAACTCAGAATACATTTAAGAAAAATTTTAATTAAATTAAAAAAAATAAATAAATTAGTGTTGTATAAATTTTCATTCTTCCGACAAGCGCTCTGCTCTTCAATATCTCGATAAAATATTCAAAAAATAAAAAAACGTTAGAGTGATTTAATGTATATAAATAAAATGTACAAAAGTCAATCTTTCAGTTTACTCGTATAAAATAACAACCTCTAAAAATGTATACTTCTTTCTTAACAATAATTTCGATATATAGACAGATTTCAAAATGTTGCAATACATATGATTCTCTCTAATACTCCATCTACAATGCACATTCTCGTTACGCACTCTATACGCATCGAAGTGTCAAAATAGAGTTAAATCTGTTAAATGTAATAAATTTATATGAAAGGGTCTACACTAAATGCTGCCGTAACGCAATCGTAAAAAAAAGTTGTTTAACTTAAGAACATATCCGTTATATGTGTGTGTTAAATATTTTTTTTATTTTATTCCAATATACTTCTATTGCACCATCCTATACAAAAAGTGATCTAGCTTGACAAATGATAACAAAAACATATAAGAAAATCACCAGCTTCTTCAGAAGAAAACAAAAACAAACAAATGTCATTATATAAAGGTCGTAAGAGGAAAGAAAAATTGGACTTTCGTAATTTACTATAAACAAAAATAACTTTAAAAAAAAAAAAGCAAAATAAAAATTAATTAACATAAATTTTATTTTGTTTTTTATATTATAAAACTTTTCCCTTTTTTTTTTTTTAGTTTTTAAATAAATTAAATTTAACAAAATATTTGTTGCCTGATCGGTGCTTTAATACTCGATAAAACCTAGAGAACCATTAAAGAAATGATATTAAAAATAAAATCTTATGATAATCATTAATATATACAATAATTTTAAATGTTTATGAACTTGATCTTGAATCGATTTAAATATTAATGAAAATTAATGATATTCACAAAATTAAAAATTAAACATAAAAAAAAAAAATAATCATAAAATATTCAGAAAAAAAAAAAAAATTGTATTAATGACTCTCCAGTATTAATTTCACGGAATTACGCAAATTTTTCAAATTTTTCTTAATTTTATATAAGCCGGTAGAATTTTAAATAAATTTATTTCTTGTTTAACAACAACTCAATAAATTTAAAAATTTATTTGAATCATATTAAAATTAAAATCTTTTATCCTAATGAATTATTAAAATTTAAGTTTTTACCGAATCACTGAATTTGAAAATAATTTTATCTTTTATTTATACAAAATACATATTATATAGAAATTTGATATTGCTTCAAAATTAAATCTATATTAAATCTTAAGATTGTTTTAAAAAAAAAATTAAAAAAAAGTTTGAGCATTACAAATTGGTCTGATTTAAATTGCAAATCAAATAATTTGAAATTTTTTAACATACATATTGTATTTAGATAAGGGATCTGACGAATGCTCGTATTATTATATTTAATTTCGGTTTTTCAAAATGTCTTATTTTATAAAATCTATAACATCTGAGTGCAATTTTTGTTATTCTCTCCGGAATAAAATAAAATAAAAAAAATTTTTTATTTTCCTCTGTAGAGAACAAAATGTTGAAAGAACGATTGAAATTTGCTTTGATATCGTTTCTATCCAGAACCGTCACTTAGATATTTTCAATATTTTAAATTCAGTATACTAAAAAATTATAAATTTCGATTATACTATGTATACTGTATATAGGTACAACCAACCCTCTTGTTTCGCTCTTTTAACACAATCTACAAAAAAGTGTCCTCAATGAAATCGTAATTTGTTAAATACATAATTACTTAATAATAGCTTCTTTTTATTTTTTATTTTGATACTATTCAGTTATTTGACACGTATTAAGTGTAAATAAAGCGAAAAAAGTTTAAAGTTTTATACGACTGCATCACGGTTTCGTTCATTATGTACGCTTTCATACAATCTAACAAATTTAATTCTACTTTGGCACTTCGATGCGTTTAGAGAGCGTAACGAGAGCGTGCATTGTAGATGTAATATTAGATTAGAGAGGACGAGAATAAAGACTTTAAAAATTATAGAATTTTAACTAATAGTAAAATCTTTAAAATTAAATATAAGTTTGGCCTTAGACAGCTTAAATAAAAACTATATTAATATCATACCAATTATTCTAAACTTTATAAATTTAGAAATGAAATTTTTAGAATTTTTATGATATAAAATAATTCTTATTCTTATAAATATATATATATATATATATATATGTATACTAATATATACTAATAACTATACAAAGTATAGATTTACACATAAACTTTTGATTGAATTTTTTATAACCTTATCCTTTTTGTTTGTATTACGTTTATTTAATATATATGTATATAGTTAGGTACATATTATAATTAAAATCACTTTCAATCTAACAAAAATCATTCCAGTCTAGTAAATAATTAGTTCACAGTGTGTTTTCAACCTCAGACAATATTAACAACAGCAATATAATAACAAAAATGCTGACTGACTAAAGTAAAAAAAAAAATGTCAAAGAATATAAAGACAATTTCTTGAATCGATGACAAAAAAATATGTATATGTATGTATACATACTTATATATACTTATAGACAAAAACTGCTTAAAGTACAAATATAAATTATTTCCGCTTTATTTGAAATTAAACTTTTTTTTTTTTATAAGTTAAAAAAATCTTTTTAATAAAAATAGATACATGTATCTTACAAATATTTTTAAATTATAGTTTCATACTTAAGTATATTTTTTTAAAAAAAATATTTATAATATAAATTTCCTTAAAATATTTCAATTTATTTAAATATTAATATGATCGGAATTCGACGTCAAATGAATGTTTCATTTAAAAAAAAAAAAAAAAATTATTGAAATTATCTTTGTATGACACGATTTAAAATTTTAAAGAAAGAACAGGAAGAAATGAAGAACAAAATAATTAGAACAAAATTTAAACAAAGAACTGGTCTTTGATTATTAAGGAAACAGCAAATTAAAAAAAGATGTGACAAAAGTTTAAATAAAATTTTAAAACAAAGAAATGAATTTAATAATTATATAGTAAGTACTTATCACATAAGTATAATATATAATCACATCTTTAAAATAGTGCCTACAAGAAATAAAGAATAAGGAGAAATCGAAGGTTTTTTATTTATTTGTTATTTAAAAAAGGATTTAATTTGATATTTATTAAAAGAAAACTACTTAACTAGTAGATGCAGATAAAGGTGCAATGTGTTTGGGTTTTTGTATCGCTCTAAAATTTACTTTTCTGCATCTTCTTAATATCTATAAAATATACATTAGGCTGAAAATGGTGTATAATGCACACATTTGGGTTGGAGCCCCCCTAACAGTACTGGCTTAACTCGATAATGTGCAAAACAGAGCTATTCGTCTTATTAACAATCCCAGTGTTACTTCAAAGCTCACTCAGTTTATGTCTCCACTTAAAGTTTTTCTATGCGAAACAAGGAGTGCGACAGATGCCCACCCATACATTATACATTCAAGATGGTGTAACACGACTTATTCGTTTGTCATGCCCACTTCGCTTATGTGGGTCCACATGCCATCACATGTCCTCTCCGAAGCTGGTAATTCATATGTGTACGATTTGGTAAAGTTTAAGAAGGACATTAACATTTTTCAAAATGTTCCTCCCAATTTTCATATCCAACGACTTTTTTAAGCTATGTTGGCAATATATTTAAAAGAGTTTTCAAAGAGTTTTATTACATATTATATACATATATTCGTTCTGTTAATTCATTTTATTTAATTTTTCTTTAGAATATTAGAAGATCTTTACAATTGTTTTTAAGTTGCCGAAGTAGAAAACATTAGAGGTTTTAGAGGTGATTAATGAAATATTTTACTGGTCAAAAAAATATTGATATCAAATAAGTGATTCTTTTATTTTAATTTAATTTATTTTTGGCTACTTAAGTTTATTTATTATAACAAATAAATTTAAAATTATTTTTTAAAAAAAAAAGTAATATATGGAAATTAATGCGGAATATTTATCTAAAATTTAGCTCTTTTATAATTTATCTAAGATAATATTTTTAGATTTTTTTGTATTTAGCCAAAACTAGCCAAACTCTAGGAAAGCATTCCTTTGTACATTGGTGAAGGTTTGTCTAAATCGGGAAGGAATTGAGGCAGGAAAATATCTTAAAAAGAAAAATTGTCATGGTAAATTGGATGTAAAGGTTCTTTTTGAAATTGCAAAATAGAGTATTGCCAACAGAGATGAATACTTATGTTCCATATTTTAGTAGTTCTTATAACCAACTTTAATAAATAGCTTCCATAGATGATTTAAAACTTAAGAATTTCGATAATTCGGTTTTTGACTTTGTCGAGATAACTCAATGGTATTTGTGGTATGCCAACCCAAATATAATAATTATACTCTACCTTACGTCGAATTTATGCTTTATAGACATTAGACAGATCTCTAGAAAAATAAGCTTTACAATGAGAAAGAAAACTTAAACATCCACACCATGTTCATTCCACAACATTTTTTGATTTAGTTGCATTATTATGTTTAACCCTAAAAAGTATAACATAGATAGATAGTCTCAGTCTCTATTTGATATTAAAAAGAGTATACCTTTATTATTTAGTTATGGATTTTATTCAAATTTATAGAGTTCATCCATTTGGGTCTATTCAATTATAGTAATTAAAAAATTATTTTTTTGAAATTTATTAAATGATAATAAATATTTCAGTTAAATAAATACGTATACTAACAGAGGCTAGCAGTCACTTTTGTTCATTAACGTTAGTAAATATTTTCTGTATTTTAGAATTAATGCAACCGAATAAATAGAAAATCTTGATTTAAAATCATTTTATTTTGCTTTGACCAAATAAAATTAACGAATACAAGTGAACTTAAAATCTAGAGTTATATGAATTAGCGCAAAATTAAAACCGTAACAATTATTTATTTAAACAAAAAAATAAACCAATTATGCAATCTCAAGTTTCAAGATTTTAAAAGATTTATGAAGATTTTTTTTTTGAAACGGAAGGAAAAGCGAAAACTAATCAAAGTTTTGGTCAAAGATACTTAAAAACTGTAAAAAAACATTTTTTTTTATAGATGTATTATATAGGTACTCTCTATTATATATCTACTCAAATTCAACTCTACAATTTATACTTTAAATTGATATTTTTGACACATTATAATTAAAATAATTTCTTTCATTCAAATCGATTAAACCTTTTTTTTTTAAAATAAAATTTTAAATTGATTAGTGATTACTGATTACATTTGAAAAAATTTCCACTTTGTGTATTTGCAATTTTTGAAGTTTGTAATGAAAATTAATTTATGAGTGATTTTCTTTTCTCTCTCTCTAATTTGGATACTCTAACACTTAATTTGAAAAAAAAAAGGAAATAAAATGGAAAAAATTAAAACATTTTAACAATACCTTGTAATAATCTGTCAATTTCTATTGATATTTTTTAACTTTTAAAAATTCATTTTTTTTTTTTTCAGTTTATTATTACGAAAAAAGTTTTTAAATCCGATTTTTTTAATTTTTTTTCTCAAATTAAAAAAAAAATAGTTCATTTTATTGTTTTAAAAATTTTTTTAATTGACATTTATTTGATATAGAAAGTTTTCTATGATTTATTTTGAAAATTTCAATAAGTAGTTAAAAAATGATTTCAGATATTACAAAAATAAATTACTTTTTGTTTTATTGAGTTTTTTTTTTTTTGATTAAATTGAGTTTTGTTGGAATTTTTTTTTCTTCTTGCAACACAATTAAAAGTATTCAAATTGATTCAACAAATTGATGTGAAAAAATACAAATTTTTGATCGAAAAAACTTTCTCTAATAATAAGTTTTAACTGACACAAAAAAAAAACAAAAAAAAAAAAATTACAAATTTCAACTCATAAAAAAGGAAAAGAAAATTTAATTTTAATCCCTTTAATTTGTAGGTGTATATTTTTTGAAAATTAGTTTTGGAGAAATGTTATTACATAGGTATTCCAAAAAAAAAAGGGTAGATATATAAAACATATAATTTAAAATTAATGATAACTATAAAAATTAAAATTTGAGTAATGGTGCTGGACATTATGAGATCAATGTACAGATTAAGAAAGATCGTTTAAGGTCTGATCAAAATTTTTAAGTAATTTTACTGAAAAAAATAAAATTAAAAAGTTATAATTTTATCTAATAAAAGAAATTAAATTGTTTTTAAAAGATATGTTAAATTCCTACCTTTATTTTCTCCTTAAAGGACTTTTTTATAAAACCTACCAAGAAACTTAACCTTATTTTAACTTTCAATAATTCAATGATAAAACAAGTGAAGCTGTTCTATAACAAACAGCTATACGAACTAACGCCCAAATGAATCAACGTCCAAATCTAAAATAAAATAGCGGCAAAAAATTTTTGGACTTTAGTTCATGAATTAACGTCCAAATGTCATAAAATTTTTTTGGTTCATTTTTGTCACTCAGTAATTTTGGTCATTTTTTATTTGGGCGTTAGTTCATTTTTTAGTAAAAAAAAAAAACATTAAATGAACTAAAGCCTAAATATAATGCCCAAAAGAAATGAAATAACACTCAAAAAATATGTTTCACATTCAGATGCAAAATAAGGCCTTTTTCCCAAAAAGGTCTTATTTCTCATCCGAATGTGAAATAACGCCATTATGCTTTATTTCTTAATTAAAGGATTTATCTAATAAGATTAAATCAATATGTTTGATGACTATATGATTTATTTGATAAATACAATTTTTAGGCTAATGGTTATTATTTTTTTGTGTCTTAGGTTCATGAATTAACGCCAATAAAAAAAAAATTAAAAAAAAAATATTGGAATAATATTTCATTTTTGAATTGGGCATTATTTCATAATTGGTGAATATATTACAAACATTATGCAAAGTCCAATTTCAATTACCTATAAGAGGAGAAACTACAATAAATATTTTATAATATAATGTGTATTTCTTTTAATACTGAAAATTTTTTTATGCTTTTAAATAATGTTTATAAACATAATAATAAATAATGTTTATAAACATAAAGATATTATGTTTCTTAATTATTTTTTATACAAGTAAATATTAGTTATCATTATGAACACAAATGAAATATTTTCTTTTCTTGTCCAAAAGTAGATGAATATCAGCAAAAAAAATATATAGAAGAAGGGGAACGATTAACCTGACTGTATAAGACTTTTTCTTACTAAACAACACATTATTTTTTTGATTAAAAATTGTAGAGTTGAAGAAACTTTGGTATTCTGGTGTGTACAATTTGACTAGAAAATGGAGGATTTAGAGGAACATTAATATTGTAATTTGAAAATATGAATTATTTAAATTATTTAAATAATAAATCCTTTCAATAAATGAATTATCATCGTAAATAGCACTTTTTCCTAAAAATTAATTAAATCCATTCGTCGCTATATAAAAAATGATTTAAACATTATAAAAGTAAACAAAAAGGTCGATTGCATAATATCATAAAAATTAAATGTTAAAAATTCGGTAGAAATTTTTAAAACTGGTAAATTCAAATTTAAATGCTAAAAAAAAACTAAAATTTCGTAGAAAGTAAATCTGAATATTAATAATTTTTATTATTTGTTTGATATTGATTTTTATAACGTTAACCCTTCTAATATATAACTCCTGACTATCTATTATATAGCAATAGAAATTCAAAAATTCTTAAATTCTCCATCTTCCAAACACTAAGTATACATTATTAACTGAATCAATTAACATAAATTTAATTTTATATAAAACTTCCTTCCTTCTTTCTGGAAGGAATATAAACATAATATGCAATTGAAAGTTCATCTTCCTAAAAAAAAAAACAAAAAAAAAAAAAACGTACAGAACTAAAATTAAATAATAATGTATTCGTATGCAATTGTTTTCTTACATGATTTTTATATTCGTGGAAAAAAATTTTTTTTTTTTAAATTAGCGTTAAATGCAGAAAAAAAAGTGAATTCTATAAAATAGATTTTAATCTCATTAATAACAAGTTTTGGTTTTTTTTTTATGCTTATATATAAATATATATATATATATATTATGTCTTCAATAGTTTGAAACAAGGCGTTCATAAACGAATGAATTGAAAAAGAATTGAATCATGCTAACATCTTTCGGCTAGATATGGCATAAACATAGATTATGTAAAGATATATATATATATATATTGTATTCGCAATTGAAATCCCCTGTGCTGTACAATGTGAACAGCGGTGTACTAAATTTTATAGATCAATAGAAAACAAAAAAAAAAAAAAACTAAAAAAAAAGCAAAATATATATATAAAACATGTTAAATGCCGCATTTGAAAGTAAAAACCAGTTAAGGTTAGGATCGAGATGCCCCCTGTTGAATTTATATTCCTTTTAAATTATTCTATAGTATCTTAAGATGTTTTTTCTTATATTCAAGAAAACATAGAGAAAAAAAGAAGTTATAAATATAAAAATACCTGTATGCCTATAAGATATTTTTAAAGTTTTTATATAAATAGTTTATAGTTATATATATACTCGTATATATATATCAGTTTTACAAGCCCGGAATATTATTATGTATTTTATCTTTTCCTTGATTGTTTTTTTATACATATATAAAAATTCTTCATTTTTTTTTTTTTTGGTTTAAATAAGTTTTTCTTAATTTTATTTTAAGAGGGAAACAAAACCCAAATATAGTATGTATATCAAAAAAAAAGAAATAAGAGGTGAATAATCTTCACGCGGATTTTGGATTTCAATAATGATCAAAAATCAAAACAAAGAACTAATTTTTATTATAGTTTTCATTTAAGTGTTCTTTATTTATTTATTTATTTTTTTTCTTTTTTGTTATGGCCTAAAGTCTAAATTCTTCATTAATTATTTTAATTTTGGATTGCTTGATTATATATATGTATAGTTAAAAAGATTATAGATTAAAAAAAAAATAAATAAATATTATCTAAATTAGAAACAAATTCTTAAATTATGTGTTTGGCTACTGTTAATTAATTTATATGATTTCTAATTAATCATTTGAAAAATTTAACAAGGTTTTGCCCATTTTTTTTTCAATACTTGATAATATAAAAATTGTTTACATAAAATATTTTAACATTTTTGTAAACATTTGTTAATAAAAAAAAAATAAATGACGAAGGGAATCATTTAATTAAGATGCTTAAGTTTTTAACTTAAAATTTTTATGTATTAATAAAAAAGGTCTCGAGAGTTTTAATTAATTACATATTAAGTTAAAATCTATGTTTTTCTTCTGATAAATAATATAACGCTTTACAAAATTTACACAATTTTTCTAATTATTCTGATAAAATATTTCTAAAAGGATCAAATTAAAAAAAGTACAATCGATCTTTTCGAAATTGTTTTTACAGTGAAAATTCAGTTTATTATATATATAGTATGATGTTCATATCCAAGCAAATTTTGACTATGTATTTTATATTATCTCTTAGATATACGAGATATACCTATGAGATAAATATAGTAGGTATATATTACATTCATACATATACTTAGTACTCTTTCTCTTATACGATTTAAAATTAATTTTTATTTTACTTTTTGGATTTTAGTGAATTACTTACAAGTGATACCATTGACAGATTTAATTGTGTACATTATTATAAATATTGAACGAAATGTTTGCGTTATAATAATAACGCACTTATAAATAGATTGGTTATAAACTGTAGTTAACTTAATAGACTGGATTTATAAATATAATAAACTGAAAGATTGTATTATTAATTGTTACTTCAGTATATATGCAAGTATATAATATGTACATATATATAAATATTTCCAGTAAAAATTTATACCGTTTCCACTTTAATTAAAAGCATTTTTAATATTTTATTTTCGTCATATATCTACAGTATATGTATGTACATACATACATATTTGGGTTTGATATTTATATGTTAAGTTTAATTTTTATTACAAATATTTTCACTAAAAGTAAAAAATATTCACTTAAAGTAAAAACGTCCTCAGCAAAAAGCAAAAATATTCAAAAGTAAAGTAAAAATGTCTTTCCTTAAAGTAAAAATGTCTTCAATTAAAATAAAAAAGATATACATATACATGTACAAATACATATAATAATTTATATTAAATAGCATTTTTAAGGTTTAAAGAAGTAGTCTTCTGAGGCTAGATCAGAATAAAATTACCTAATTTTATTTACTGTTTGTTCAAAATATAAATTTTTTTTTTTTAAAGACTAAAAATGTTCAGAAAAGAAATTAATTTATAATGCGCGAGGAATGCTTTCCAAATCGAATGTATAAAACTGAGCGCTTAAATTCAAATCTTACTTTTACAAAAAAAAAAAACATATGCTTGAACTTTTCAAAGATTTTGTTTGAATTTTGTATTTGAGTTCTAAGTTCAGTTATAAGCATTTGACCCTTCAATTGTATAGCCACAATAATAGAAATAACAATCTAAATAGTTATATTGTATAAAACAGCTGTAAAAAATTCAAATTGCAAAGATTTTAAGTTAAAGAAATAGAATTATCGGTCTATATATAGAACATTTTGTAATTTTATTGGTATTTTATAAAAAAAGGAATTCATTAATTATCAATTTTTATAAATAACTTTTGAGAAATAATTTCATTCAAAGCAAAAATTCAATAGTAATCAAATACAAAGATATTCTATTTAATTATACTTTTAATATTATTTTATAAATAAAATGATTAATTTTAACCTAACGAATGTTAAAGTATATATGTAATATATAAATTGATTTGATATAAAACTTAACAAAAATTTTAATAACACAATTTTTCTTTAAAAATCGTTTTTTTTTTTTTTTTTTTTTATTCTTTAAAATCTTTTCATTTTATAATACTGTACTGTATATTATAGAATTCCATGAATACGGGCGGCATACATACAATCACTCAATTAAAAATTATCGAAGTCATTATTATATCATTTGCCAGCAGCGGTCATTTTTAAAGTACAAAAACAAAAAAAAACAAAAATTTCAAAAAAAAATCTTTTCCTATTTCTTCTAATTAAATATAAAATCCATAAAACGCTTGAAGGGGTCTTTAAACTTCTAAGATAAAAAAAAAAAAAAAAACAAAATAAATAAATATGAGTGAAGTGATCTTATAACAAGTACCCATTATAAGTATTTGATTTAAAATAAAGTATTTTTTTTTTTTTTTTTCAAATACTCATCTCATCATCATACTCTGATTGAAAATAAAATATTAAAAAAAAAAAATTTTTTTTTTGAATCGATTCATACCTCAAAAACGAAAAATATAAAGATTCGGATAAAATCCTATTTAATAAAAATTCAAAATATATAATATATTACATATAGCGTTACGAATTAGATTTGGCTAAAAAAAAAAATTTTTTTTTTTTAAATGTAATGATGATGCTGGAGCTTGTAGTATTGTAGTATTGTAGTTCTATTTTTTTTTTGGCAGTATTGATGATGATCGTATTAATGAATATTAAATTATTTATGGTATTTTATGTTTTTTTTTTTTTGAGCTTTTTAATCTGATTAATGAATTATTAAATATGTTATTATTACTATTTTCCATCTCTGTTTCTAGGATGGACAAAAAAAAAAAAAACCAAAATTTAAAGCTTATTAAATCAAAATTGTCTAAAAGAATTTGGAGCAGAAATAATTTTTTTTTTTGGTTTTTTATGATTTTTTACCAATTTTGGTTAATGTGAATGGCAACCATAAAAAGAAATACATATAAAAGTTTTCATCTTTTTTGTTTTGAACTTACTATTAATGTTTTTTTTTTTTTTTTGTTTTACAAATTTCTTTATATATTATTATAATTTTTATGATTATTGTTACTATTATTGTGTTATTATTATAGTAGTTATAAATTATTTTCATTTAATATTGATCCATAAATAGTTAACCAAAAAAAACATTTTTTTTTTTTTTCTCTTTGATATGATATGAGAAAATTTAATGCGATAACTGTCAAACTTATTTTGATATTAATTTGAGTTGAATAAAAAAAAAAAAAAATTATTGAAAAATAATAAAATTTAAATAAGAGATTTTAAGATGATTATCATATAGATTTATTAAAATGGTTATAAAGAATTTCAATTATTACTAAAAAGAGTAAAAAATTTACAAGAAGAATTTGAAAAGAGTAATATGTACAATGTATCTTTTAAAATTAATTTAAATTAATTAAATTTAATATTTTAATTATTAATATTGAAATAGTTTATTTTTATTTATTTTCCCCAGTTCTAAATAACTGGGCAAAACTTAGAGGTTTGTTCAAAACTTAGAGGAGTATAGGGCATTCACTAAGTCATTTATTATTCATAATTGATTAAGCTTCAGTTTCGTGAATCATTAATTTCACTAAGCCGTTGATTACTCGGCTGTAGCAATTGTACAAGAGACTAAGACATTTCTTTTTTTTCTACGCCATCTATTAACTTACACAAGAATTATGGTTTATTATTATTTTATTATATAGCTATTACAATATGATATTAATTATATTTTATAGGACATATATACTTATTTTTAATTTAATTACATAATATATTCTACTAATTCTAGATTTCTACTAAGAAAAATTCTAGTCTAATTCTATTCTACTAAGAAAAATCTATATTAGTTTTTTTATTAATCTATATGACCTAGCCGGGGTTTGAACCCGAGACCTTTCGTATAAAAGACTGGTGTCTTAACCACTACACCCTTGGTTGGATCGGCTAGGATTTATAGATCATTATTATTATTAATGTAATCAAAACACAATTATTGGTGTAATCGAAAATTCCAAGTAAACAACAAACATTTAAATCAAATTCGTTCAATTTAAAATAAAGAACGTATAATTTTGTGTTTATAATAGAAAAAAATTGAATTTTCATATTTTGAGGGAATGTTCGAATTAATAGAAACTTTTAAAATGGAATTTTAAAATAATTAAGTTAGCACAGGTTTCAAAAACCTCCCGATGAAATAATTCTATTACGTATTTAAATTCTTTAGTTCTAACGATTTATTTATTTTTCAATTGTTTTAGATTTAATAACACTACCGGCAAAGTTTATAGAGATTGTGTAAATTGAAAATAAAACTGTACTAAATTTTTCCTTTCTTAGATATGTTATCTTTGCGGATATTTAGTGGAAATTCATTATATATATAAGAGTGTGTTTAAAGCGTTTGCCAAATTTAGAAGAAGTGTCTTGTTCAAATTTGATACTCAGCTTCTGTTAAATGTTTTCAGGAGTAATTTCCGAGAAAAACGAAACCCTATTTTTAATGAATACTAGCTTATATGTTAATCGCTTTTACGAAATTTAGTAGGGAGTAATCTTAAATCTTTTCAGGAGTAATTCCCCAAAATTTGATACCCTATTTTTAATGAAGTCGAGCAATAACCAAATATATATCAGATTTTCTTTAAAAACCTCATAATTTTCGACTCAATATATTATATCTGATGATGTCTTATTAGAATTTTAAATCGGTTTTTAAAAAGTGAATTTAATTTTTAAACTCCTCATTTACTACAAAAAAAATGTACTAAAAAGTTGTAATAAATTTTGCACATAGAAATGAATAATATTCACAAAGTTAAGACATTTTATGTAAATGTAAATAAACATCCTTCCATTTGGTATTGAAGAACCGATATAGATATTAAAAACCATGTCAAGAGAATCTGATACATTATTCAATGTATTAATTTAAAATTGTTATGTGCATGTTGTGCATAAGTTGGTAATTAAAAAAAACCAAAAGATACTATACCAAATTAACAAAACTAATAAAATATTAAAACTTTTAATCCTTTCAAGGCTAACACATTTTAAAATAAAAAAAAAAATTTAATCATAAAAACCGACAAAAACAAAAAAAAACAATTTTCTACGAAAAGAAACCACTAAGTACATATACATACAAACATAATATATGATCAGTTACATACCAAACTCAATTCAAGACAATTACTTTACTAATTTGATAAAAATTGCATCATTTTACAGTTAATTTATTGAATTGATTTGGTTTTTCTTTCATATTCAAACATTAATGATTTAAAAGTTATTTATTTGACTGATGCGATATACCAATAAAAGTGGTAGGTACCTATGTTCATACGTGCTAATCTAACTTGGTTAAATGAATATATGTAAATACAATATCGTGTAAAATAATTTAAAGGTCAAATGTGTACTTTAAATTATGCTGGAAAAGTTGAAGATTATGCGGGAATTTAAAAAAGAAAAAAAATTTATAGAGTTTCTTATTTTTTTTTTTTGTTTTGTTTTTTGATATTCATCAAACATAACATAATATCAGTAAATCATTTTTTTTTTTTTAGTGTATTCATTTTTATGTTTTCTTACTTTGAGAAAAATTTCACGGAGTGACCTTTCAATAATTACTTTTCTACTCAAAACTTATTTTATAGTTGTTAAAACAAAACCATTATAAAATCTGTAATATTTTGTAAAGAAAAAGGTCAGTTTTAGATATACATTTACAGATTTATGTATAATATAAATTTTTTTGTATTTACATGTACAGAGTGTTTTTAAAATATATTTTCAAAGAAAATTAATTGGTTTAGGTAAGAAAATGAATTAAAAAATTCAATGAGTTATTCAAGTTATTATTTTTAGTTGAATTAAAGATTTAATCTAATATTTTTTAGCAGGGGCCTCGGTGGCCTAGTGGGTATAAAATACGCTGTAAACATCGATGGAGTGTATGTTCGAATCCCACACACGTCGTAAGAAAAGAAAAAACCTTACACAGGTAACACATCTTACGACATGTACAGCCACGCCTGAAAAGGGAAGACTGTGTAATTTCCTTGTTACATTTATGCGGCAGGGAAATGTCCTAAAACAAAAAATTTTTTTAGCTTTACCATTTTTAATTTTTGTTTTTGAACCCGAAATACCAAAACTTTAAAAATCAGTTGACTGAAGAAATGCAAATGAAAAATTAATTTTTAAAATGCCTAAAACTATATTTTTTCGAAAGTTGAAGGGTAGAAAAAATATGAATTGTTTCAATTGATTGAATAAGTCTAATGCTGGAGATAATATTATGTTTTTGAAGCGCGCCAGTTGCCAAATTTCGGAGTTCAATGAAAAATTTTTACTTTTTCTTGTTATTTGTTCAGATGACGTTTTTTGATTCTCTTGAAATACGAAAAAATTGAAATGAATTTAACTTTTACGTCGTGCAGTGGCGTTCAATATTTTGTTTTGAGATTATGATTATGAAACTGAGATTATACATTCTGGTCTCATAAAATTCAACTTTTTTTGAAATTTCGCGCCGTTTAAAAGCGCCGACGAAAAAAAAATTCTTCTTGAAATAAAAAATCTTTCTTGCCATAGATTTATTTTAATAATTGAGAAAATTACATTAATAAAATCGTCTGTCAGTTACTGGTTAGTCAATTTCTTTGTTCAAATTTTAATTTTGTTTTCTGTTTAATTTTAGAACAGTCTGTATGCGTATCAAAATGTGTGAAAATATTTTTTTTTTTTCAGTCTAACATAAATTAGTTTATATATCTTATGGATATCGAACACTTAAAACGCCTACAACACCTTCTGAATTTATTTCAAAATGCACTTAATTCGCGTTATATATAGATACTTTCATATTTTGAAGATTTATTAACAGTTTTGTGATATGTTGTTTTTTTCCGTAAGTGCTTTTTTTTAATGAACTTTTCAACCTTTTTTTTAATATTTGGTGTTAAAAATTTTAAATTTAGTTTAGCCATGTGATTTAACCATGGTTTTTTTTTTTTAACAAAACAACATAAAATTTTTAGTAATTCTTTTATTTGTGTTTGTTTTTTTGTTTATATAAAAACATAATTCAAGTAAATAAAAAACCATAGATTTTTTCATGTATAAATGGATGATAATATTTAGAATACGTATATGTATAGTTATGATACAGGATAATATAATGAAAAGTAGAGAAAATTCTATTCATGAATGTGAGAGAATATCTTAATTATATATATAGGTATATATATATTAGAATAATTTCGGGTTCTATACTGGTAAATTAATTTATTTGAAATATTGAATGTAAGAAAAATATTTAAAGCAGTTAAACACAATATGCAACAATATAATATTAGAGCTTATGACTTATTTACCACAAATTTGTAGAGTTGTCTAAAAATGACGATTGATCTCATTGATTTCAATTATTTGATCCCTAATAACTCTTAAATAAAGGGAAAATACTAAAATATTTTTTTTTACACTGCTAACTTAACCTAATTCTTAAAGATTTTTCTTCTATTAAAATTTCTATCCTCTGAAATCCTCCGAAAATACGGAATAACTTTTGACATTAAAACATAGTTTGAAATATCGGTAAATCTAAATGTCAAATATATTTATATTGATTAAACTTAAAAAAAATTCTATAGTTTTAAATTGAAATTAGAAAAATATTAACCAAAACTCAGGATATAAACATTTGATTTAAGGGCAATAAGGATTTTTGCAACTTAGAGCTATTATAGCTTCCAAAACAACATAAAAAAATTGTTTCATTATATTAATTTTTTTTATGAGACCTATCCACGATTCATCTTAAACGGTACAGAACGGTTTTACAAATAGACAAACGAAAGGACAGACGGACGGACAGACGGACGGAATGAAACGAATAAGGTAATTTTTCAAAAAATATGATAGAAAAAACTTTTTAAATTGTAATGAAGATTTTTTTGACAAAAACAATATTATTAATCTTGTTAGTTTTTTTTTATTTTTTTTTTATTTTAGGTTAATAGTACGGATTATTTTTCAAAACAGCATATTATTCTTAATCCAATGATTAAAATTAAAAATAAGAATTAAATTGTTAATTAAAACTAATAAAAAAGAATACCATAATTTAATTACATATACATATACGTTTTCCTGTGTACATATTTAATATTTTAGTATTAGGTATATATATATAAATTCAACCCATTTTGAATTTTAAATTGAAATTTTTCCTTTATGTACGTATGTATATATGTTTACATATCATACTTATATCATGTACATAAAGTACTTTTCCCAAAACTCGTTATAATATATTGGGATGTCTTTTGTTGCATCTTCATTTCAATTTATTGCCTTATTGTTCGTTTTTTTTTTTTTTTTAATATGGGCTTGGAAAGATTCTTTTGTGAGATTTTTCATTTTTTTTTTTTTTTTGTTATTGTATTACTGATGATATTATCATCATCATCATCAGTAAGACAATTCGAAATATATACAATGAATAACTTCTTTGTTTAAAAGAACAACTTTTCTCCTCACTTTTTATTTTTGTTGAATATGTATGACCAAGAAGAACAGTGCTTTCTATTCTCAAAAAAAAAAAAAAAAAAATTAATAAATAACTTACTTATTTTTGTTTTTTTTTTTCTATTTCTTTCTTTGAAATGCAATTCATTTTCATTCCATTGAGACTTTGGTTTAAATTTTTTTAGAAATGATTGCCTTATATATATATAAATATCAGCCAGTTTTGTGATTTAAAGATAAATTCATTCTTTTCTTTTTGTGGGTCGGACTATAGAAAAATTAAATAAGCAACTAATGAATTGAAAAGAAAAATTAGAAGTAGATATACTTACATATTATTATATATATGTGTAAATAGAAACGGAATAAAAACGGAAGGTTTTAATTGATAGGTGGAGGTGATAATAAATAGTTTTATTACTACATACCTTATATTACTATTAAAAGAAAATACCAAAAAAAAAAAAAAATTAATAAATAAAAAAAAAAATTTAAAAAAGTATCGTGCTGATTCATGATAAAAGAAAACATAGAATATCATACATTAGTCGGTTATATAAAGACACATTGTTTTGTTGCTATAATATTTATTTTACCTAGAAAATTTAACTTGATTTTTATTTTTTTTTTGTCTTTGAAAGAACAAAATATTTGAGCTTATTTTTTTTTTTAATCTTTAAGAATTAAAGTTGAAAATTTTATTTGTCATTTTTTAAATACAATTTTACTTAAAAAAAAAAAAAATTCAGAATAAATTTTCCTGTAAATGTTTAAATTATTTGCTCCAGATAACACTTTAAAAAGTCAATACAAATAGTTAAGGCTTAAGATTTATTTGACAACTCAGTATATAACGGAACGCGTATAACTATTCACCTTCTAAATTTTTAATACAATTAAAATGACATTCAAAATCTGAATATATACGTCATACTGAATATATAAGTCGTTAGTTTACAATCAACGAAAGGTATTGAATTCAAATCTTAGTCAGGTCATATCCAAATTCGTATCGTAATAGTATAAGAAAATCCATATATTAATGAGCGGGATTCATGTTCATTTTTTGATGGCATTTAGTTCATGAACGAAAATAAAAGGATTAATGTATTTTATATATGTAGTTGAGTTGAGTTGAGTTGCATTAATTTAACGAATTTATTCATTAAATATGAAAATAATAATTAAGTAATGAACTGTTCCTTAAGCTAAATTAATGAATATTTTCATTTTCGTTCAGTGTATCGCAATACCATATAAATAAATAAAAAAAAAATCTGTATTAGATAATAGATGGCGCACTGTATTTTATAAATTTGTACAATAGCTACAACTGAGTAATCTATCAAATATTTATTTGAAAACTAAAAATAATGATACAAAAATATTGGACTAGTTGTGAAAATGTAAAGTACAATTCGCGTAAAATAAAATTGAATTTTACAGAATAGAATTACAATTAAACATAATTATACCAGCTTACTTATTACTATTTTTCTCAATAGCTGTTGTGTACATTTTAAACTAAAATTTAAAGTATAGTATCAATATTTAAATCTTTAGATGTTTATACGAAATTAATTTAATTTTAAGCTCTATTTTTGTCTGTTTTATTTTCTTCTCTTTGTATTAATTGAACGACTATCCGCTCTTTTTAGCACATTTCCAAAAAAATTTTGAAAAAATGTGCCCATTAGTTCTACTCTGTCCATTTGTCCGTCTGTTTATAAAACTTCTACACCTTTACAGATAGAGAAAAAAAATTTTAACCATGGGTAGATCTCATAAAAAAATTAATTTTGTGGAGCAAGTTTTTCATGTAGCCCCATCCATCAGGGAACTGTAGGGGTATCAGGGATACCCCCTCTACCCCTGATGCGTATATATTTCATGTTCCGCTTAACATTATTTCAATCTGAAAACGCTATTCGACAGAATTTTTTTTTATCTTTATAAATTAATATCAAAATTATACAATTTTTTTTAAATTTAGTAATTAAATTTACCATTATGTGAAAACCAAATTTTGTATGATTTTTCTACCTTCATAACTCCGGCACGCTTTTAAATAGGGGCTTGAAATTTTGAGGCAAGAAAGAACTTTTAGAATTAGTATAAGTTTCCTCAGAAATTTTTTTGGATCACCCCCTGTTTATTAGTTATTAGAGCTCAAAAATAGAAAATTTGCTATTTTTAAACACCTGTAACTTAACACCTGTACAGATTTTTTTTCGGCAAAACAAAAAAATTAAAGCTCTAGTAATATATTTTTACATGTTAATGGTTCTTTTAATTGTATAACGTTCGTAGCTCTGGAACGCTATAAAATTAAAAATTGCCTCCAAAATTGAAAAAAAAACCCTATTTTCAGATGTATATATCTCAGGCTCTGCGTAGTATTTTTACAATCTAAAAATACTAGAAGACCGGACATTTTCTTACCTCTATAAAAGAATATCAAAATAATGCAACATTATGTAATTTACTATTTCAATTTACCGTTATGTGAAAACGAAATTTCGCATGATATTTCTTTTTTCATGATTCCAGCAAGCCTTGAAATAAGAACTTGAAATTTTGAGACAAGAAAGAACTTTTAGAATTAGTATAAGTTTCCTCAGAAATTTTTTTTCTACTACCCCCTGTTTAAGACCTATTATAGGGCTCAAAAATTTAAAATATGCTATTTTTAGACACATGTAACTAAGGTACCTGTACAAATTTTTCTCTGGCAAGATATAAAAATTAAAGCTTCAGTAATATATTTTTATGTGTATTAACGGCTTTTTTTAGTTATATATATATACCTATAGGGTTTCGGATTTACAGCCCCTTAAAATTGCAAAAAAATCCTATTTATCACATTTTTTCTTTTATAAAATTTTCAAATTTTGGTGCAAGTCATTCTAAACAGTTTCTATTGTTTTTTGGAAATTTGCGCTTTTAAAAACCGTTGGTTTACATTCTGCCTTCTAATATTTCTTTTTTTTTTCCTCTTTAACAAACACCGGCTCGAACGAACACATCACCATCGTTTATTGTACGAATACCCGCTCGCTTTTAAACTTAAATATCTTATAAATAATTATATTATTTATTAAAACAAAGAAAATATTCTTCAATAATTTTAAAGAAACGAATGAGAATTATAAATTTCACTTAAAAGAACCAATAATTGTAATCGTTAGGCTATTTCAAAACAATACTCTATAATTAAATACATATACATACTAGGTATATAGAATAACGAAATTATAAAAATTTTTGAACTTTTTTTTACGATTAAGAAAACAACAACGGAAAATTATTTAAAAAATTGATTTTGACAAAAAAAAGGAAGAAGTTGAAGTAAATGAACTAGGTAACAACAAAAACAAAAATATCTAATAAATCATAACGACGAGAGAAAATGACCTGAATTGTTATTCTTCATCATATATTTTTCTGCTGTAATTTCTTAAATCACGACTAATAAATCATTTCATTTTCACATTTAACTATTCATTAGTAATTTTTCAAAAATAAAAATAAAAAAAAAATTATAATTTTTTAAATAATAAACTCTATTGTTTAATTATAATATTCTATTGTTCAATTCCTAAATATTGTTTTTTTTTTTTGTTTTTTATTTATTATAAAAATTAATTATATTTTTCCATGATTCCACTTTAAAAATTTCACTTTCAATTTGCCAAACGGACATATTCAAATCACGTGCGTTGTTAATTTTTTTTTTTTTTTCATAAGTTTACTTGAGTCCCAAAAATTTGGTTTAAATACAACAGATGTCTTCCTTACCTTTCTGAAATCAAATAAAATTAAAGTGATATAAAACATTCTATATATGGCTCGTTTTTTCCTTCCTGTGTATGTATTGTGTATTTATTGAACGAACCCCCCCCGCTCGCTTTAAATCGTTTTTATACTCGTTAATAATAAAAAAAAGAAAACGAAAGTTACAAAAAAAAAAAAACAAAATGTAATCCGTGTCAATTTTTTTTTTTTTTTGGGAATTCATAATTCTGTCACACAATCAACACGATTACAAGTTTTTGTTTTTTAGTTCTCAAAGTAACCAGCAACAAAAAAAAAAAGAAAATAAAAACAACACCAATCAAACTTTTATAGAAAATGGAGGGATATAAAAAATAACAGACAGAGAATCTACGATTTAAACAAAAATTACAACAAAAATATGAGCATAATTTTATAATAAATTTTTTTGATATTATTTATAATGGGCGCCAAAGTGTAAAATATGTAACACAGTTGGAAGCCACCACATTATCCAAAAAAAAAAAAAATTACATGAAAATTTAAATAGTTGCCCAAAAAAAAAGTTTAGTTTTTTAGTTTTGATAAATTATGAAAATACAAAACCTAAACATTTTAAATGAATAGAAACATAATCTTAAAACAAATATATTATTACCAATTTAATGATGAAATGAAAATTAATGTGAAAGTTTGTCTTTCATTTTAAAAGACAAAAACAAAAAAAAAAAATTAATTACAGATAAATAATTTATAATATTTTTATTTTCGATTTGTATTTGTCAAATTTCACTTGACTTTTGAAATTTCCGTCAACTTTGTGCTCAACCTCAATTTTGTTAGAATCAAAGAGGGCGAAATTTTTGTAGAAAACCTTGAGTCTTAGTTAATTCTATTATCAACAATATTTACTATCAATACTTAGAGTTGATTAAACTATGCAGTAAAGATATCAGAAGATTAAGGACTTTTCTATATTTTCAATTACCATATCTATTCAGTAAAGATATCAGTAGATTAAGGACTTTCCCTGTTTTCTAAAGTACCATATATTTGTGGTAACGTGAAACGTCACGTGGTAATTCAAAGTTAATTTGATTTATATTAATTTTTAGTTCGTGGTGTATCCAACTTTTTTCAAGACGTTGAAATTTTTATTTAGGATGCTAAAAAAATTAAATAAACGTTTCTTATTTTTAATTGAAAATTTATTAAACAATTTTAGTAAAGGATCAACTATAACGTTATGATACTTTCAAAATTATTTGACATTTTAAATAATTATTGTTTGTTTGGTTGGTTGGTTGAAATAGTTTTTACGTGACATACATCTTACAGATTAAATACATAATTGTGTTGTAATTGGTTAAATTACCATCAATTACAATAATTTTGAACTTTCTAAGAAGCAAATAATATAGATTTAATTAATCTATATGCAAAGCCATTGAAGTCATTTACGAATAGCTATATCTCAGTAATTAACTTTTTTAAGAGTTAAGAAATGTTATTAACACAATAAATACACTATTGTCTTTGTCTCTTTCGCTTTGCCTTCTCTATACTCTTTGTCATTGACCTACAATTTCCACAATTGCTCTTAAGATATAGTGTTCCGTTATCGCATGGATAGGTTCTCTTTTCTGGCCAATAAGAGATTTTATTTTCATAAAATCTTGAATTTGGGTAATCATTAAAACCTTAAGGTTAGTCATTTCTGTAACATAAATTGTCTATTCCAATACAAACGGCTCATTTCATAAACCCTTCTGTAAACATACGTATATATCTCAAATTTTTGGACGTCATTCATTAATTTGTAACATCTATTAATTTTTTATTTTCAAATTTCTGAATTTCCATAATTAATGCATACTTAAATATTGGAATTTGTATAATTAATTCATATTTTAATTGATGTCTTTACTTAACAATCATCTTGAAAATAAAATGGTGAAATCAAATGAAAATTTAACTAATTTTAATCATAATATTTTCTCATTTGCACTCATATCTATGACAATAAAAAAATTTTTGAATTCAAAAGCAAAAAAAAAAAAAACAAAAGTTGGAAAAATATTTTTTTTGTAAAAAATTTTATTTAATGGTGTTATAACTTATAAGTTACTGTCATAAACGTAACAATATTTACGCAATAAATAACAATCAAACATTGACAAAAAAAAAAATAAAAGTAAAAAAAAGTAAACTTCATTTTAAATTTATAACAAATGTTATAAACAACAACATTTTTTTCTTTTTTGCTCCCACATAACCATAAAAAGGTATACGTAGCTTTTATTTTTATCAATTTAACAAATAAAATAAATGACACATAAATTCATATAGAAGAAATTTTAATCATAGGGTAACACTAATAAAACTTTCTTGTTTTTACTAAATTGAGATTAAATTTTCCTGTGATAATAAATTGAGATTAAATTTTTAAATACTTATGAGTGAAATTTATCTACAACATTTTTATTAATGTGTAAAATTAGTTAAATTCCAGAAATTTATTAAAATTATTGTAGAATAAAAGATAAGAAATGTTTTAAATACAGTACAATTCGATTTAATGTACGTGACAGAATTACTCTATAAAGTTTGCAATGAAAATAGTAAAAAAGGCAATCAAGAGTTAGTTATACACATATTTTGATTTGATTTAAAAAAAAAAAAAAAAAAACAGATAGCTTTTACTTGTTTTTTTAGCTTGTTTTTAAGTTTTTAAGCGTTTTTTTTATCAGCGAAATTTTTTCCCGAACCTAACTCAATCAAGCAAGCTACTTAATTATTTTGTACTAATTATGTGACAATAATTAGGCTTGACCTAATTTCTTTTTTTTTTTTGATTTTTTATGCAAGAATTTAAGTTAATTTGAAGTTTTTTTTTCTAACAATTGCAAATTAATTAAATGAGATAGCAAATAAGAAAATGACAAAAGAAAAAAAATTACTCAAATTATTTGTTGATTTTCAAAACCCGTATATTTATGATAGTTCGCACATATATTAAAATTGCTCTTCCGTTTGTAACGTATATAATTAGGTATGATAAAATATATAAAATCTCAACTCAAGTAAATAGATCGGATTAGTATTTAAAAGTTAAACGATTTAGCTATATGTGCCTATTTGTTAGTAGTATTCAGCAAAACTAAAAAAACATCTGATGATGATGATGAAATAAATCTAAAATATTTTTGAAAGAAATTGCCCGTGTCATTGTTTTGGTTGAAATCTGACCACGTTTTCTTGTATAGATTAGTAGGTATTTAACAAATTTTTAGACTCAATTTGCATATCTTCAAAACTAATAAGACAAATTAAAATAAGAGCGTAATCATTTTTACAAAGTTTCAAATTATTTTGACCATATTTTTGAAAAGCTGTAATAGAAATTTCTGAACGCTGTTTATACATATTCGAAATTAATTAGGACTAATTTGGGAGGATAAAAATTGAATAGAATAAGTAAGAAGAGTAAGAGGGCAAATACTTTTGTAAAGATTGAAATTATTCGTACCAACTTTTGAGATTAGATTTTTTAGCGTTCATTGCTGACAGCTCAACTTCGTTAAAGCAGTATGATTCTAGGTACAGTGATAGTTCTCACACAAATTTTTTAACCCACTTTGCATATTTTTAACATTAACAATTTTTGTTTATAAGCAAAGTGGTACAATATTGCATTCTATACCCTATATTTAGGTTTGTATGTGTATTTTAGAGTTGACAAAAACAACTGTATTTTTTCCCGTCTTTTTTTTTATTATAGATTAAATTAAGTCTGGAATTGATTAAACCTTTGTTTTTGGTTTTTTCATTATTTACTTATTAGTTGTGTGAAAAAATCATAATCAGCATCACTAAAGAAATCATTAAAATAAAGTGGTGATAATGCTTTGTTTGAATGCAGTAGCCGACATTTTATAAGACATAACGAATTACATTAATTATAATCTCAGTATCTACTAGAGTAAAATGAAAACTACAAGTTTTTTTTTTCTTTAATACAGAGTTTAAAAACTGAAATTTTTATTGTGAAAAAAATTAACTATGTTTTTTTATTACTTTTTTCTAATGTAATAAAAATTTTAAATTTAGTGTGTGAAAAAAACTGTATATACCTAAGATTTTTTTAAATCCAATAAGGAAATGTAAATGTAATAACTATACTGTTATGCAATAATTAAGAAAAATAGTTGACAATGTGAATTTGATTTAATATTATAATTATTTTAACAGACACTTCAGGTATAGAATCTGCATATTATTTCGCGAAAATTAAAATAAAGTTTTGTGGGTAGTTGTTTATAATTGTTTCAAAAGTTCGACACATATATACAATATAACAGTTTAATAATAAGTATATAACCTATATACCGTATAGTATCAAATTTATAACAGAAATATATTCTCTAATTGTACCCTTTTAAAAGGTCGCGCTTATTTTTTAGGTATAAAAATTTGATAAAATTTTTTTTTATGGAAGAAAAACTTTTGTAAGAAAAATTACTTAATTATTGGATATAATTTAAACTTTAAAAGAAAATAGTTAGATATGAAAAGTACAATACTTTTTACACTACAATAAGTAGTTTTTGAATAGTTTCCCACATTTTTGAATAGTCTTCACAGTTTCGTAATATATGTTGGGGTAAAAAGTGTGATAGAGAAAATTTAATGTGAGAAGATTTAACATTTATACTCAATATGTCTCATAAAATGAGTGAGTTTATCTATCTTGTAACGCAATACCGATAAAGAATAATAGCAATCTTCATTAAACCCATCGTGGAGTTGTTACGATCAGTTAACTCTCTTCATTCTTACAAGTTTCTTATTTTTGTGATTTTATAATTTTATTCAAAAACTAAAATATTTCTATAATAGTCAGGCGAACGAAATTAAATACACTGGACGAGATAATTTCATTTTAATAATTTTAGAGCTATTTAACATCAAAATAAGCAAAATATTCCGATAATTTGATATAAAACCATACATAGTATTGTTGAATATTATCCTTTTATGACTTCTTATAAAAAAGAATTTAAATTCTTACAACAGGAATCATAATCCTTACAGCTAAATAACGCTGTAAAATTAATATAGACAACAAAGAAGAATCGAAATCATATTTTCCTATCATTACATTTGGCTTTGTTTAATACAAAACGTAATAATAAAATTAATCTCATAAATTGAATTATTGAATTTAAACAAAACATTACAATAAAATTGAAGTTTTGAAATTTTTATTTAAAATCATTTTTATTATATGGCCTAATTTTTTTATTTGACTTAATATAACTATTTAGTAGCCCCAACAAAATATAAAAACAAACATAAAATAAATATTAACTATCTTTTATGATCTTATTCTTTTGTTGACATATTTTGAATTCCATTATTTTTATCTTTTTCTTTTACGTTTCATTATTTTATATATGGAATTTTATATGGGATTACGTTAAATTATCGTATAAGCATTGAACTTACTCTTAAATTTATGGTAATCATAAACTATTTTATGTCTTATTGTTTTAACATTTGAAATAGTTATGGATATTAAATATTTGTTTTAAGTCTAGCAACTTAAAATATATCATAGATGTACATATTGGGCAGATAGAAACAGTTAAATAGATAAATTAACCGTTATTGACAAAAATGGCTTTAAAGCATTATAAACACATAAAATGCCAAAACTTATTTACGAAATTTTGCGAAAATAAACGTATATAAATAAATATTATAGGGTGTTTTTTTTTTTAGAGACGATGAATTTTAAGCTGGAAACTATTCTGTGACAACTGATTTTACCTTTTTTTTTTATTTTAGGTTAGTTTGATTTGGCAATTCATCATGAATAGACTTACGCCAGAGCAACGTTTGCAAATTGTTCAAATTTATTTTGAAAAACAGGTTTAAATTCGATTAATTCGAAAAACTTTGCATCGTTTTCGCAATATGCTTACTCTAAACAATAATACGTATCCCGTAAGACGTCCTACAGTGCGCGCACAATAAACAGCGTACTGTTAATGATGATGCAAATGTGTCAATTCGTTATCGTGCTGAACAATTAAAGTTGTGTCCATTCACTTTATGGAAAATTTTGCGTAAAGATCTTGGTTTACGTGCTTACAAGATTCAACTTGTACAGGAATTGAAGCAACACGATCATCGTTCGTGCCGTACATTTGGTGAATGGACTAAAAGAAACATTACTGCATTGCGAATTGTCGCATTTGAAGCGATGATAATCCACAAGCCATTAACGCAACACCATTTTCTCTGGGAATATGCAAAGTCACATGTCTCCGCTGACAAACTAAGAACTATTAGAAGCCAACATTCTACTATTAGAGTACTTAGAAGCCAACATTCGAAGCGTGATTGCCAAAATACAGCCCGATTTAATACGAAGAGTGTGCGCAAATTGAAGATCCAGATTACGTCATGTACGCGCCAGCGATGTTCGCCACATGCCCCAATCATACTCAAAAATTAATGTCATAAAATTAGCTGTCAAATAAAGCCAATATAATGGATATTAAAAACATTTTCCTGTCTTTTATTTCAACTTTAAGTTCTCCGACTCTAAAAAAACACCCTATATATAAAATATAGAGAGCTTTTTATAAAAAAAATATTTTGATTAATGTAATTTAAAGATTAAATGTATTATTTAATATTTTCAATGTTCATCTGTTTTAAAAACAAAAATTGGAAAACCACACGTTTCTCAGCATATTATTTTTGTATTTTTTTAAAATAAAAGATGGACTGTTTTTTTTTACAAGAGAGAAAAATAAACATATTTTAATGATTTATTTTAACCGCTTTTATAAACTACAAAATAATTTAAAAATTTTTCTTTTAGTATGTTTTTAAACAAATTCCCATAACTAAAATTTAAAATTTATCTCATGCATGCAAACACGTATTTTACTTGCATATAATATAATATAATATGTTTGTATATAAAATATAAAATGATAAATAACAATTAAATTCTAAAGAAGTGTGCAGAATCTGCACACAATTGAACAATAGAACTATTTAAAAGTTTGTTAATATTAACAATAGCAATAAAAAGAATAATAAAAATAGTTAACAAAATAACCAAAATTAAATTAATGTTAACACAATATTAATGAAAACAATGGATTTATTTTTTGCTAAAATTATTATACTGTTAAATTTAAATTTATATAGTATTTTTTATTAAATTTCTATTTAATTTAAATGGTGACCTTGCATTATGTTTTTTTTAAAACTTAATTTAAATTTTAACTATCATTTTGTTAATTATTGTTTTATTAAATAAACAATAATCACATTATTAATATATAAACAATTCACATGTTTCTGCATGGTTTTTGATTATTTTTTCAATTTTTGCAGTTCTATACAAAATTTGCATCACACTAAATTTATTTTTATTGTAAACTAAAATTAATATTATTTATTAGGTTTTTATTTTTTATTTTTCAAAGTTGCTTTTAAAATTTTCAAATATTCAGTTTCTGTTTATATATAGTACGATTTTATTCACCTTTGAATTATAAAATTTAAGCGGTATGTAATTTAATTTTGACAAGCTTTAATTGCTTCCAATGATAAAAGTTTATTTACCTATTATATGTATATACATTGGTATATGTATTTTTAAAATCGAAGATAAAATTTTTATATTTTATTGGAAATAACTAAATTTAAGGCTTTTTGAATGGTTAAAATTAAAATTGGAATATGTTAAAGGTTTAGTAATATTTTACGAGAGCGTATCATATACCTGCATTTAATTCGTCTGACGGAATATAAAATATATATTTAAGAGGGATTTTAAGTTCATTACAAAATCAGGGTTTTAATAATTTGTTTAGTATAGGAGTTTGGGTACGGCAACCCCCATTTTATGTTGAAATATGTGTCTAAAACACTATATAGTTAGATTTTAGAGTTAGTACAAAATCAGGCTTTAAATCAAAACCAGGTTTTTGATTTTAGAATTTCTTCTCGAGAAATTATCAATCGGATGACACCATTAGAAATATGTAACCTATGTGTTCGACAGATATATAGACAAGAATTTTTGTCTAGTAAAGAAAGTAAAGAAATTTAATATGGGGAATTATTTTCGAAAAATTTAGATTTAGATGCTATTTATTTAAGAACAAATAAATACCATTCTTCTTAACAAAGTTGTACTAAACATTTTTCTAAGTAATTTCCCTTACAAACCCTATTTATGTTTCATCCATTTTCTAAATTCAGAATCGCATTTAAGCCTTAAAGGAATTTTCATTGCTTTATGTTGTTAACAAGAATAATTATAAATTAGCAATTATTATTTAATAACAATAAGTCAAGAAGTTTAATAATCTCCATTAATGTATTAGATATTAATGGAATTCAGAATTTCTTTATTAAATATCATGCAGATGACTTCCTCTCTCAGAAAATGTTAACTAAATAAAGTCAAATAAATAAAAAAAAATGGAATCGTAAACAAATAATAACTATGCTTATAATATTAAAAACACTTTTCTCTTCCTAACGTAAAGTTTTAATGTATTCAAAGTGTACACTTTTAATTAAATTAAATTAAAAATTAATTTAAAAATTACTTACTTAAAAAAAAAAAATCTTTTAAAACATAAAAATATGAGTTTAATAAAATAAAAAAAATTCAGGATTATACCATACTGTGTAAATTTATATACTTATGGTACTTTTATCACTCGCTCTTCCAACTATACATTATGTAATATATACAAAAATATTAAAATATTTTTGATTAATTTTTTGTGATGTGATTTATTATTTTAATTTATAACAATTTAAAAAATTCAAATGATGCCCTGTATGAAAATAAAAATTATGAAATGTTTATAAATTAGTCTGAACCATTTTTAAATATTGAGACAACTTAATTGATATTATTACTATTTTAAAAACACATATACATATATACTTAGATATATTATATAACTAAATTATGTATTTTCCAAGTAGATAAAAAAGATAAAAAAAAACAAGTGATTGATCATAATTGAACTTTGAATTGAATGAATGAATCAACTCAAACTGAAACAACATACCCTGGATATTAAAATATTATATCTATATGTACATATTATATGTACCTAGTTTTATATATTCAAACATAATTTTAATATTTTTTTTTTTTTTTAAATTAATAATATTTATATCATATAACTAATCTTAATTCTATTTCATTCATATTAATTTAATTCAACAATAACTTTAACTCTTTAAGTAGGAAATTCATCTTAATTTTAATTTTATTTTTTAATCTGCAAAATACATATGTATAAACATTATAGATTTTACTTTGACAGATTAAAAAATAGTATTGCCATAATATAAGAATTCATAATAAACAAAAAAGAAAACAAAACAAAAAAAAAAAGCAAAACTATTTTTGAGGTCACGAGTTTTTAAAGTTTTTTGTCTGTTGCTTTTTCTTTTTTTTTTCATTTATTTCTTTAAAGTTAAAATTACATTACTTCTTTTAGATTAGGTTATATCTATTGTTATTTAAAATTTTAAAATAAATTAAATAAATTTTTATTTTTCTTCAATTTTGTTTTTTTGTTTGCTATTAAATTCAAATTGAATTTCGTTTTAAAAATAAAATTGATGTTAAGGAAGAGAAAGAAAGAAAAAAAATCATCATCATATTACTAAATAAATGACGGTAGAATTTTGTATTTAGAGTTGCAACCTACATATATATATATATATTTAAAAATTAAGCAAAACAAAAAAAATTTTCATTAGTTATGCAAAATTCACTTTTTTTTCTTCAAATAATAAATTCACTTAAAAATAATTTCATGCTATTTAAATGAGACTAAAGATTGAATTACAATAAAATGGGTTAATTTTCTCGATTTACAAATTCGGGTTTCTTATTAAAAATTTTTATAAAATTTTATAATTTCATAATTTTTGTAAAAATTTTTTTTTTTTGTCTTATTGATTAAAATTGAATTTTTTTTTATTAAATTTAAAACAAGACTATGTTAGAGTTTTGTTAAGTAGATAGTTGTTGAAATTGTTGAAATTAAATTATGGAAATGAAATAAAATAAAGTTTCTTCGATTTCTGTTTAAACACTTTTAAATTACATTAAAAAAAAATTCTTTTAGATCCGTTTGATGTGAACTTTTAAAATCAATATTACATTTATTATTTTAATTAAGGACATTTTAAGAACATTTTTTTAATGATTTAAAGATTCAGGTATATTTAACCGATAAAAGGGACAAAATAAATTTCTTTTTGGTTTACATTTCAACACAAATTAATTTAATATAATGAAAGATACATCATAGTCTAAATGTGTTCCTTAAAATCTACAATATTTACATAATACTTATACAATATTCAAAGGTTGAAACATTTTACTTCATTCTAAATAGTCTAAAATCAAGTTTTATACCGTCTCCCTGAACTTTTACTTTATCTTCTAATCCTACTGTGTGCTGACAAAAAAAAGGTGTGGTTTTTAAAAAGTTAAAATCCAAAATTTATTTAGAGAAATCTTAAAAATCTGTTTGTTCCGTTTTTATATCTTTTCTTTTCTTTTATAATATACACTATTATAATCTCACCAAAAACAATATTATATTTCTATAACTTTTTTTTTTTTATATAAGGATAACGACCATTTTGAATGTTTCTCAATTTTGTACAAGAAAAATGTTAACTTTAAATCTCATCATTAAAACTTTATAAAAAAAACACTTTCAAGATTTATATTCCATTAATATTATATGATAACTATACTTATTTCAAATGTAGATTTAATTTTTATCATTAGATACAATGCAAATTGCCTTGTCCTAGTTAAAATTAATTACATCAAATAATTTATAATCCCGTATATAATGTATATAAGTAAGTATAAGATTAAAAAAAATTTTAAAAGAAGTGTATAGATTTAATAAAACAAATCTTAAGATTTAAAATATTGATAATTGATTTTCATAATAATACTTTTTTCTTTTTTATATTACATTCAAAAAAAAAAGTAAAATACAATTAAAGTTAATAAACAGAAAAAAAAAAAAACGACTAAATATTAAAAATCAATTAACAAATTAAAATTTATCTAAATTGCTTCTATTTTGCATTGAATTTTGTATATTTTAACAAAATTTAATTTTACTTAAACCTACCAATTTTATGTTTTTCTTTTTTTTTGAATTTTAACTGATAATGAAAATTAAATTAACCTTCCGCCTTCCAAAGTTTGCACATACAATTTCAATTCTTTTAATTTTCAATAAGTTTTTTTTTTCGTAATTAAAATTTCGTTAAACGTTTGCACCTTAGAGGTAAAAATATTTAAAAAGAAAAAAATTAAAATGAAAATAATTACATAGATCGAAAATAAAGTGAAGAAAAGCTAAATAATATTGCAAACAAAAAAAAAAATAAACAATTACAGCTAATAAATAGTTAAAGAGTTAAAGGAAAAAAAAAAATAATACAAAAACTTTTTCACTAAGTTAACTAACAAATTTTTATACAATAAAATACAATGGAGTGTTAAATGTCGGCAGCATTAATAAATAATTATATATATACACAATATGTATATACATATATATATATAATAGGATTGTTTGTGATCTAGAAAATTATTTTTGTGTAATTAAAACCACCTTAGCAACTAATCTATTAACTTAGTTCACAGTTCACCTGTCAATTCCATTTGTTTTTTGTACTTTCAAAGAAAATCACTGAACTACAAAAAAAAAAAAAAAAAAAAAAGTGAAAGGATTAAGGTCAATTTTGATACATGACATCTGTTGGTCATTTCATATTTACTTAATTTTGGATATAACAAAAATAAAAAAAAAAAAACATAAAAATTAAAAAATAAATTAAATACTTGTATGTACCAACTTTTTGTAAATTAATAGAGAAAAGTTAGGCTATGTTTACCGAAATAATAAATCATCTAAGAAATTAGTAAATATTTCACATAATTTCGTTTTTTTCTTTTTCTTTATTTTTGTTTTTCACCTTTGATGTAATATTAGTTATTGTTTTAATCTCTTTTTTGTTTTTGTTTTTCTCCTTTTAACAGTTGTTTTTAAAAATTGCATAATATAACGGCAGTTGCGCGCTTTATAACGATAATAAAACTATTTATATGTTTTATGTTCTGTGATATTTATATAAATGTGTATATTGTTATTGTATATATGTGTACATTCAATATATATATATATACATATTGTATATAGAGATATTTTTTAATAAATTTTAAATAATTACTGGACCAAGGAAAGATATTGGTCCGGTTTTTAGTTGTTTAACTTGATGTAATTTTTTTTTTTTTTTTTGTTTTGTTATTGAATTAATTTATTTTTTTTTATAAAATCTTCAAATAATAGATTATAACTTGAATAAGCAGGTGAATTGCTATTGGGGAAGTGCTAGTTAAATTCAATTCATTTCTTTTTATGTTTTTTCTTTTATCTTTTAGGAAGAGGTTTAAGTGAGAGTAATTTTCAATTGTTTATATTTATGTATAAGTTTAAGTACACGGTTTTGTTATTTTTTTTTTTTTGTTTTTTTTTTTATGAGTGATTAAATTCGAACAAACAAATCAAGTCAAGTCAAGCGATTCAAAATGTTAATAATAGTAATAAATCATAAAGTGATTTTATTTTTCGTTGATTATCAATTATACTTTTATATATATATATGTATATATGTATGTAAAATATATATATGTACCTATATATAATTTATGTTTTGTAAATCTAACCAAGCAAATAATCAGATATAAAACGCGTGAAATGTGGAAGTGAGAGTAGAAAATATTAGCACAGTCTGTTAATATTTTGTATATATACTATGTACATGTATAACAGTGTAAAATGATTTAAAGAGTGAAATAAAATAAAATGTAAAATGTTGAAAATTATGATGGAAAATTGTTACAAGTTATTATTATTTTTTAATTGAAAATGTTAGGATATTTTGTGTAAATAATAATAAATAAGTTGACGTTTAAAATTATTGCTATGTAGAAAATTATGAATAAATATTGAAAGTTGTTATATATTAATAAATCCAGTGCTGGGATAAGGTTATTGTATTTTACTTATGTTATAATTTTACTTTTTATTGATGGATACTTTATTTTATTATATAGGTAGGATATATATAAATAATTGTGTTAAATTATATAGGTTGAATAAGGAATTATAAAAAATTATATGACTTGTAATGGGGAATTTACTACCAATATTGATACTGTACTAAATTATCGATTAAAAATTTTAGTTTGCCTAAAATAAAATAAAAGTTAAATTTGTATACATTTTCTTTCTTTAGATTTATATAAAGTATACCTATTAAACATAATATTGTAAGATTAGAGAAAGTCACTTTCGATAAAACAAAAAAATATTAGTTTTTATTAATTAGAATCAAACTAAAAAGTAAAACAAAACAATAAATATAACTTATTTTATTAATAAGCACTGTTTACTAGTAACAATCCTTTTATAAGTATTTCTGAGATTTTGAAATAGAAAATTGTCATTTTTATAAGAACAAACTTCTTAACCACTTTTAAGAAAAAACTTCCAAAGTTAAAGTATTAAATACGTATATGCGTGAAACAAACGAAAACAAAAAAAAAAGCCGATTTTGCACTACAGAGTATGCACTTCGAAAAAAGATGACTAAACTGAGCTCTAAACAATCGTATGGTATCACAAAATCTTCTTAATCATTCAATTTACAATGTGACTATATAATCACACATTAATAACCTCTCCAATCATACACAAAAAATAAAAAATAAATCAACTGAGTATGATTAGACTTTAGAGCACAATTTAGTACCAACGTGTTCTTTTTTATGCAGAATTTTAAAGATGTACCTATATATTTTTAAAAGTATATAGGTTAAATTTATTATAGCAAAACGTGTTAAATTTTATTTTGTAAAAATTTTCCACACGCTATTTATATTTATGTCACAAATTTATTTAAATGACAAATTGGGTTAGCAATTAATATTTAACCAATTAAGACAATTTTAAATGCAAAAACAACAAAAAAAAAATAAAAAAATAAATAAAAAATCCTAATATGTCCTAAACATAAATAACATAAAATATTGTGTTCGTAGTATTAAAAAACAAAACAAAATCAAATACCTGACACTAATTTAAAAAAAAAAACCAAAAAAAATTTTTTTTTTTCTTAAACTAAGTTATGTATTTTTGTAAAAATGAAAAAAAAAACAAAAAAAAAATGGAATAGAATTGCCTTAAAAAACAAATGCTCCATTAGCGTGAATTTTTTTTTCTTCTAAAACATACTTAAATAACACTAAATTTAGAGAACTTTCATTCATCACTGAATAAAAAATTTTTTTTTATATTTATGTAAAAAAACAAAAAACAAAAAATAAAAATATTTTACTCGCTTAGTTTAATTTTAAAACACTAAAGCTACTGTAGCGAATTTTGCGACATACTTTTGCTTCAATATTTTTTTTTAAAGTTTATGTTTGTTTTTTTTTTGGTCCAATTTAACTTAAGTTATTTACTTGGGTATAATTAATTTAATCACCATTATTTTTTTTTTATTAAAAGTGGTGTTAAAAATTTAATTACATATACTGGTGATACCATTAATTATAAAATTACAGAAAAAAAACAAAAAAAAAAAACGTGGAAGAGAAGAGCAGAGTAGACTGTGTCAACTTTGGGATACCGGTATGAACGTATTATTCCTGTTTCTATATAAAACTTGATCATCTTTTAAAAAATTTCAGATGCTTCAGATACCAACGTTAACTACCGAGATATATTTATGTAAATTGTGAAGTTGTATGACAGCTATCCGAACTTGTTGCATCAGCACAACCAAATTTTACAGAAGTTGTTGCCTTAAAACTTGATCACCATTTGTAAGATTTTAGACGCCTAGCTTTATTAAATTCCAAGAGGTGCAAGAAGCCTGCTCTAAACCAACCAAATTTTACAAAAATTGTTGGCATGTAACTCGACACCTCTTCACTAAATGTCAGATACCTAGCTTCAATAGACACTGACTTATTTTCATTTAAAAAGAGAAGTTGTATGGCAGCTACTCGAAACCGGCGGCTGAAAATGCTGCATTTAAATAGCGAATTAATTATCGTGCAGACGGACGAACGGACGGACAGATAGACAGACGGATGGACGAACGCACATGGCTTATTCGATTCAGAATTCGATTCTGAGTCAATCCATACCTTTGGCACTATATCTAGCTCGACTCCTTTAAGGTGTCAGAAACGTAATGGCAAATTTATTTATACTCTTGAACATAATTCATATACGAGTATAATAAAATAAATCATTTAAAACTAATGAGGATCAAAATAGTCATATTAAAATGCTCCTTTATGATCAGAGAAGAAATTTTTTTTAAATTACATTAAAATGATAATGGTATTAAATTAATGTATTAGTGTAATATTTGTCAAGAAGATATTTTTGTTTTAAATTTGTAATTAATTCTTAACGAGTATATCTTTAAATTTTAACTATCAAATATCATAGGAAAATATATAGATTTTAGTTATATTTAATGATTTACTGTTATAGTAAAAAAAAGTTACCATCAAATATCTTATATTATATGGTGTTGTAAAATTTAATATTTAAAAGATTTTTCATCTTTAATTGTTAAAATTCCAGTTAATAATTTTGATAATTAGGTTTACCATGGTAATTATGGCCTATATTGTTAGTGACTGGTACTCTGTTACTGTTATATTGTCTCCAGACATAAGGAAGAGTTTTAATCAAATAATCGCTGTATGTAGTATACTAGTATCCTTTAATAGAAATGGATATCCCTTTTTATTATTATGTATCATTAAAAATCTATGATACGTAATTGTTTAATTTAGTGATACTCGAATTATATTCTATTCCATTTTTCTTTAATATTTTAGCATGTTTTTGTTTTCTTTTGTTATTTTCAACATAATTTAAGGTTTTAATTTATAGAATTAAAGTTAAGTCAATTATTGAATAAAAAGAAAAAGATTTTTAAATTATTTGTAAGTTTTGTTAAGATTTTTAAGTAAAAATAAGATAATTTATAAAATTTGCATGAATGTATTATGTTAAATGTTCAATATGTTTGTAGATTAAAATTGAATTGAAAATTATTCGATAAATTTTTTTTTTAAGCATTAGCGAAGCTATACGAAAGTATTTTTAATGCACCTTTTATTAAATAGGGGAGGAAGCGACGAAGTAAAATAGGACAAACGGAGCAATTGGATGGTAAATTGAATAGGAACATGAAAAGGTTCCATTTTCAATAAGTGCAAATTATAAAATAGAATATTGAGAGAAACACATTTGAGCATGTTCTACGTTTTAGCAGTTTTCACAAAAAATAAGTTTCCCCTAATCAGTTTTAAATCACCTAAAAATTTTCAGAATCTATAGATATGGGAACTTGCTACTTCTCTTGTATTATACGTTAGAATTGTTTGAGAAGAGGCATTAATGATTTCTATTAATTTAAGCAGTGTCGTTACCTATGAGACATCGATAAAAAAGAGATAAAAGTCTAATATTTCGATTAATGTTGAGAGAAGTAAAAGTTACTAAAATGAAAGGGAAGCATATTAGCTAAAAGGTGCAATTTTATTAAAGTAACTTGATTAACGTTTGTGATATTCCGTTGATCCGTTGAATTATGTATGCTTTACAATTTATATTATATAGACTATATTTTGTACTGTGAAATTAAAACAAATATTTTGCATTTGTATAAATGACTAAAATATATAGTGAAACTGGTTAAGACAAATTAATATTTCAGCTGAAGTTATAATTAAGATATCTTTGGGTAATTTTGTTTTACTATATTAAAAAGTTTTTGTAATTTTCAATTTTTTTTTAATATTTTACAAAATATAATAAAAAATAAAATAAATATTTGAATAAAATTTTCTAAAATTACTTATCAAAAAAATGTTTACAACCTTAATTATCATTTGTTTCATATAAATACGAGTAGTTCATAAGTAATATTTTTTAGATAGGTTCCCGTTTTGAACAAGTTCCATTTTTATGTTTATACTATGTATATATGTATATAAGTATATATGTATATATGTATATGTACTTAAATTTCAATATTTGTAATTTTTTATGTTTCTAAATATAGGAAAAAATACATTAATTTTTATTTTTATTATAATTTTGGAATAAAATTTGTACTTTTGACATATGCAAGGTTTTTGTTTTTGTAAAACGCATAACTTTTAAAAATCAATACTTAATTTTTTTTTTTTATAATATGTAGGGTTTCATTATAATATGTTAATTCTTTGGTGTTAAAAGTCTAATAATTTATTATGAAAATTTCCATTTTTTCACAATTATTATAATTGATGATGATTTTTTTTATATTTAAATCTCATATAAATATTTTTACAAAATATGAATTTTATTCAACATGATCTTTTTATATAAAGGAAAGTGCGAATTTATTACTTTTGATTATACAAATTGCTATTATTAATGATCAATTTTTAAATGATACGGGTGTATAAATTTTAAAAAGTTTGGAAAGAAATCTTTCATTTACATAAAACTTTAGTCGCATCTAAGTTAAAATGATAAATTTAGAAAATACGTATATATTGTGCTTTATAGTGTATACAAGATTAAAATACAATTTTGGAAAGTTGATTTTGGTATCATTCTATATTTAAAGATTTTATTGCCAATGAACTACTTAATAATGCTAAATATTAATTTATATCTTAATTTTGTATAAATAAAATATAAACTACATGCTTACTTTTTATTTTATTTTATAGAGTATATTTTTAAATTTCATTTTGATTTGTTAAAACAAATGTATATTAGGATGTACGAGTATGTATGTAGGTTCAAATCAATTTGAGAGTTATGTAGCTTATATACCTAGTGACAAACTTAATGGATAGGCTTATGTTTTCATTTATCGTAAACTAAGGAAATAAAATTACAAATGGTTCTTCGAATGCTCCCTAAACTAAAGCCATTTAAAAAAAAGTTTTTTTTTTTTTTTTGATTTTCTTCTTTAACCGTTAATTTTTGCGTATTAAGATCAAGAAATTTTTCTTCTCTCGGAAATTCAAAGTTCTACTTAAAAGCATTTTGGAGATATGAAGGAAGCGCAATCTTATAAAATTTTCTTTTCATATAACGGTAAATATAAATATTAAATTTGAAAAAATTGCGTTGTTTTCATATTGGTTTATATAAAGTTAATATGTCAACAGTCAAATAATATGTCATGTTGTTTGACGTTTCTATATTAACAAAATATTAAGCAGTATTAGAGGTATAAATATTTGAAAATGAGGCTTTTCCCAAATTTGAGAGGCTGCAATTGTAATCCTATAAAGCTAAGCTAAAAAAAAACTATTAAAGCATTTGAAAATATAGTATTGGTACTTTAATTTTTATGTCTTACTGTGGGAAAATTTGCATAGATGTCTAAGTTACAGAGGTTTAAAAATAGCAAGTTTTTAATTTTTAACACCTAATAGCTTTTCAGGGATTGGTAAAAAAAAAACAAATTTCTGAATCAATTTAATCAAATTAAATGTAAAAATGAGTTCTTTATACTTAACTTTTATTCTAACTTAACTAAAGCAAACCAAATGTTAATATCCGTTCTTTAACTAAAAAAAAAAATTTTAACATAAAATTTTACCATTAATTTAATTTTATCATAAATTTTCATATCAAAGCACATTTTTATAATTTTTTTATTTTATATACATGCATATGTATTATGTATGTTCAATTAATATACATACATACATACATACTTTTAATTAAATTTAAATGAATATTCATTTTTTATAAACCACAAGGACAAGACTAATGATAATATTCTAAATATGGCAAAAAAAAAAAAAATTTTTAATCTATAGATTCTTTTTGATATGGTGCATAATAATAGTATAATGTTACTAACAAAATTGCATAAAAATTATAATTGTAAAAATTCAACATTTATGCTGACATATTAATATTATAATTTATATATTATAATCAAAAATGATGATATCTAATTTTAAGAAATTCGATCAATAAAGTATTTTAATTATCTCTCAATTACAATCATCATGATAATATCAAGTATTTATTATAAGGTACATTCATTCCATCACATTATTATTTTAATAAATTCAGTAAATTAAAAAAAAAAAAAACTAAATTATATATTTTTCAATTAATGATGCACACAGAAGCGAATTTGCAATTTATTTTTGTATTTCAAAGATTTTTTTTTTTTTTTTTTTAATCTTAATCATGTAATTATGACTAAATTATTTTTTTTAACCATTGACAACAAACACCCCAGAATTTGTACAATATTAAATAAAAAAACAATCAATTAATTTAAAACAAGAAAATTAATAAAAAACAAAAAAAAAAAAAAAAATTGTATCAAAATTAAATTTTAAATTCCTCTCTTAATGATCCATTTAATTAGTAATTATTCAGAGCATCAAATTGAAACAAAAGCAAAAAAAAAAAAATAATTTTTTAAAATTTAAAAACAATTTTACATGCTTCTAACAGAATGTGTTTACATGTTAATTAAAAGTCATGCTATAAATTGTGCACAACATTCTGTTTATTAATTTTTTTTATTATAATATGTACATATATGTACTCGTAATAATACAGTGATGGGCACTATGGCACATAAACATTTGTGAGCAATCATTTTAACATGTTACATGACATTTTTTGTTTTTGTTTTTTTTTTTTGCTTTTTATTATTCTGTCTCTGTTATTTTTTTGATTTATAGAGTTTCAAAGTTATAATTACTTTTTTTTTTTTTTTTGCTTAGCTTTATTAATTATTTTACAATTTAATGTAATGGAAAAAATTATTAATAATTATAAAAAAACATAAAAAAGTTCAAGAAAATTAAAACTTTTACTTTTTTGGTAGTTATTTGAGATGAGTTTTAAATTATTATGTTGGTACGGTACACAATGCATAAAAATTTTAGGTAATATGCGGGCCAAATTTTTAGGTGGTTTATAAAAAAAAATAGATTTTTTTTCTTTTTGTAATTTTACCTTTGGTTTATTGTGCTAATAATTTATGAAATTAGTTCAGGTATAATAATGGAAAGTTTTATTTAAATCATTAAAAATTTAATATTTATTAATTTTTCGTTATGATTAAAGTTTATAAAATTATATATTAGAAATGGTTGAGTTAAAATGCTTAAAAAAATTATCGTTTTGGTTAATGTTTTTTTTTTTTTTTTTTTTGTTGCGGTTTATTCAAAAAAAATATATTTAAACTTTCATTTAATTAATTAATTTAATTAAATTAAATTAATATTTTCACATTAATTGGCACCCTCATATTTTAGTTTTCACAATAAAGAAGAAGTCATTATATTTATGTCATCTCAGAATATTTTAAAATGAATAAACATATTATGTAATATGATGAATAGAACATTTAAATCATAAATCATGAATAGAACATTAAATGAATAGAATATTTAAATCATAAATTTAAAGTTTATTTATGTTGAGGGTATGGGACAGAATTAACTGAAAGACTAATTACAAAAGGTATTTTGTGAAAAATTTTTTTGGCATAAAAATATGTTTCGCAACATATACATACTCATTTATTAAAATTGGACATTTCACAAAAAAAAAATTTATACGAGTAGAATATAAATTTTCTAGGACGCGCATTTATATATAGCACATTTGTATTTGCTGTATATATTATTATATACATATTTGCATTTCGTGTTAGATAGTTAGTTCTAAATTCTGAATTGGTCAAAAAATCCCCAAGTCAAAATCTCCAAGATAAAATTCCCAAAATACAAAGTTCCCAAAAACAAAATACTCAAAAATAAATTCCTTAAAAACAAAATCCCCAAGACAAAATAAATAAAATTCCCAAGACAAAATGCCCAAAAATAAAATCCCTAAAAACAAAATCCTCAAAGACAAAATCCCGAAAACAAAATCAATAAAAAGATTGAACAGAACAAATGAACATTATTCTTTTTGAATGATTGAACAAAAGAACATTATTCTTTTTACGGATTTTGGAGATTTTGTCTTGGGAATTTTGTTTATTATAGTATTATTAAGAGTTTGGTCACTAGTATTCAACATTACTGATTTATATATTGGCCATAATTTTTTAGGGTTTCCTGGATCTTTCCTGATTTGTTCACAGTAAAACAGCTACAATCGTTTTAGCAGCTACAATCAGCTTCTTTACTTTCCCCCTCGAGTGTTATATAATTCAGCAATACGTGGATTATGAGGATATTTTTTTTTAAATTTGCCAAATGAATCATGAATTTTCATCATTTGTAATATTTCCTCAGTCATCCACTCATGTTTCTTTTTAAATTTTTTTGCCGGAAGAATACAAGTATATTTCTTGTCTAATTGAGCTCAGAGTTTCATAAGAGCTCAGACTATTCCATATTTGATCTTTAGTTAAGCCCTCATAATTTAAGGATAAGAGGATTTAGGTCAACACTAATAAAAAACATTTGATGGTCAGATAAATTGGTATCTGCGATATGAAAAAAATACTCGTAATTTAGCATATTTAGTTTACCTTTTTAGCTAGTATGCCGCATATATGCCTAAAGGAAGGTTTGCAAAAATATACAGTTTTCCAAGTGTCCCATTAATATACAAATATGTTATTATGTCATCTCTGTTTTTGCAAAATCAAATTTGGTTAAATATTGATAATTAGTATTCGAGCAATGAGAAATTTGCAAAATAGAATTTGATAACTATCTCGCTTTCATTTAGCACATTAATACATCGAATGATCGCATGATAAAATTCCTTTCATATTTTTTCTATACACCTAAGCATATTAACCTAATTGAATCTATTATAATTTATTATGATTTATGATTTTATTATATAGTTTGTATATAAATGAGCTAAAATAATTAATACAATTTACAATTGAAATATAAAATCTTTAAAAAATATTTTCTATACACAACTTTTTTTATTCTAAAATTCTAATAAAAATACTCAAGGTTTTGAAGCAAATAATTATATAAATATTTTACTAAACGTAACGACTTTATGAAATTGTATCAATTATCATTTTTTATAAGATACTTTATAAAATGAACAATGGTCATCATAATATAAGAATTATATTTGCTGTTTTGTTATACAAAAATGTTTAAGATGTTTTTTTTTTCATAATAAAATAAATTTTAAATCACGTTTAATATAAGTATGTTTATAATTTTTTTTAGTTACAATTATCCATAGATAGATATAAATATAACTTTTGAAATTTACCGCAAAAATAACATGGTAATTATAAAAATTTGAAGTTAAGTATCAGTTAAAATTGAAAAGATTAATTATTTATGTAATCAAAATTTAAAAAAAAAAAAAAAAACAAATGCTATAAAAATTAATTTGCGATGAGGATAGTGAATTATCTATAGTTAATTTTATTAATTTTAATTTGATTTATTTTTTTTTTTTTATGGTGATATAATAAATCATTGATATTTTACAAATGTAATTTAAAAAGACAAGCCCAACATAGAAATTAAAATAAATTTAACTTTAATTTATAAGATAAAATTTTAATTAGTAATTTGATTTATTTTTAGTTTTTTTGTTTTTTATTTTATAATTTGAATTAATTTATATATAGTTTAATTATCATTTGAATTGATGAATTTGAATTATGTTTTTTATTTCAATTATCAAATCTATAAGTCACGAAATCTTGATTTCAAATACCAATAACCGAAATGTATTCAACCTACATCATATATTATATTTATACTGATTTTATTATTTTAAATCAAGTTTAATTTTGTGAAAAATTTAAAAGAATTGTTTATAATAAAATTTTATATATATATATATATATATATATATATATATATATATATATATATAAATATTGTTCTAATTATTTATCCAATATATATGAAAACGACATTCATTATATTTGAAAACGATATTATTTAAAAGTAATTATTATAAAATCCTTAACCTTAACGCATATGGGGTTGTTTTAACTCTATGTTTTAATATTTCGGGTTTTGCTTATAGATAAATGAAATTTGACCTTTAAATCAGATTAATGATATCTGAAAAATTAAAAAAAAAAAATACTTAAATCAAAAAATAAACCGAGCTTTTATAAATTTATATAAAAGTTTTTTGATATAAATTTCCGTTTATTCAGCTCAACTTACATAACTCCAAACCTCTAATTTTTCTAATAATCCGAACTTTTGAAATTAAAAAATTTTCTTTTTAGTATAGTACAGTTTATAAGCAAGTAAATATTTTTGGTTTGTAAGCAATTTAATTTAAAAATATTTCATTCTGCCATTTTCCTAATATCACCTAAAATAACAAAATTATTAATTTATTTTATATAAAAAAAGAATAAAAACTTAAAAATATCAGTACATATTTAAAATTTCATATTTTATATAGGGGGTTTCGGTAGCCTAGTGGGTATAGTCGTATGGAGTATTAACCGAAGGAGTGTGGGTTCGATCCCTGCGCAGGTCGTAAGTATTTTGTTTTCTTTACATACCCCCCTTACGACCAAATATAATAATGTAAATAAATAGTATATATAATTTAATAATAGTATAAAAACCACTTTTTAGGAGTGATTTTTTTTTATTCTACAAAGTGTTTAAAACTAGAAAGGATTACATCATTAAATTAAAATTTTCAGAAACATAAAAATTATCTGTAATAATATTTTTCCGAAAATGTGAACGAAATAATGAGAAATTTCGTGTTTTAGTTGAGTTTTAGAAAGTAACTAAAATATAATATAGCTTGTAAAATATACTGCATTAAAAATATATTGCTCTCTTTCTTTTAAAAAAAAAAAAAAAAACATAAAAATAAATTATATAATAATTATTTTAAATAATAAATAAATAAATAAATATGTATTACTTTAAAATATATTTTAATAATCCATTGTTAATGTTATCCTTTTATTCCAAATGCATGAATAAGATTTTTTTTTTTTTTTAATTTTTATTATATATTTAGTAGGTATAATTTATTTATAATTTATTTATTTCAAGTAATTATTTTTTTTACACTTTAATAAAATATTTTTTTATTTTTATCAGATAATTCTTTTGAAAAAAATTTTTAACACAAATTTTTTTTTTTGCGCAAATAAGCAAAAACCAAAAATTTATACAATTAATAATGTTAAATTTGATTAGTCCTAAATTTTTTTTTTTTTTTATCAATATACAAAATTTTATTTAACTTTTTACACTTGATAAAATATAATTTTTATTTTTATTTTTTTTTGTTTTATTTTATATAGTATATACATAATATTAAATTACATTTAATTTCAAAATTTTATATTTTATTCAAGATCCACCTTTTTATATTCGCATTATTATAAAGTTCGCTCTAACAATATTCCAACAATATGAAAATTCGACAATGTACACTCGACATTTTACTTATTACATAAAACGCTTTTGCATAACAGCCTAATATGCAAAATTGAACTATGACTTAATTTAAACCGCATTAAAGTTTTTGTTCGTATTTTCGTATCATTTTCATATTACAAAAAACGCGCTTTTTGTAATGAAAGATATAGACAACACACTTGACACTATAGAATTTTTAATTAAACAATTTTTAATAACAAAACAAAAAGAAAATAAGTTTTAATTTAAGTTTTAAAAACAGAAAAAAAAAAAAAACAAATTAAATTAAATTAATTCGAAAAATGTTAGAAATTAGAATTAAAAATTCTCTCTTAATTAACATAACATTAATTTAAAATCAAAAAAAAATATAAACCGTCCGAACAGCCGCAATGTTATTCCAATACTAAATATGAAAAGTTGCTTCAATACCTGAGTAACCTGTTAGTTTAACGGAATTTACAAAAAAAAAAAATCATAAAGGTAAAAAAGAAAAAAAACAAAAGAACAATCATTGATTCAATCTAAGTAAAAATTAAACAAAAAAAAAAAAAATAGAAAAAAATAAAGAAACAAAATTAAAAAAAAAATTACAATAACAATTCTGTAAAACGAAAAAATAATAACAAAAAGAATTCTGTTGAGTTAAGCCTGCTGCTGAACTGAGCTGAGCTTTAACATTTTTCACCAATCCCTTTTTCTTTCATAAATCGTATTTTCTCTAATAAAAATTTATTTTAAAACTTTGATTTCAATTCATTTTCAATCAATTTTGCTTCAACTTCATATTCTAGTTTCAATTTAATTTTTTTTTTTTTTTTGTTTTTTAATCAAGATTTAAGACTCATTCAATCAATTCAGCTATTCAAATTCAGCCGCTTAGTAATTTTTTTTTTTTTACTTTTTTTTTTATTTATTTAATAAATAAAGTGGCAAAGAGTTTATGATGAGATGAATTTTATATGTGGCATGGTGCATGGACCAGTTTTGATCTAAATTTAAACTTGTTTTTGAAAAAAAAATAAAAATTGTGCAGAGGAAAAAAAAAAGAGAGAAAAAGACACAAATACATGTTCATTGAAAATATATTATTATTATATTATATATTTATATTGTATGACATGATATTGATATTGATAATGATAAGTATTATAAAAGAGTAGAAAGAGTAAACAAAATATGTATGGATAATAACCAAAATAAAAAAGAAAATGGTAGAGAATTTTTTTTTTGTTTTTTAGAGAATTTTTTTTGTAAAATCAAGTTTCAAAATAAAAATTTTGTTGTTTTGATTTTTTTTTTTTTTTTTCATATTATTATAACTTTAATCTGAAATTTACTTTTTTTTTTTTTGTGTTGTTTTTGTTTATTTTTTTTTTTGAGATTTTTCTTATCACCATCAAATAAAGGTAAAATAATTTACATACCAAACACCACCACTATATATAAGTTGAATTAAACATAGACAGAATATGGAAATTCTTCTCTAATTTTTTTTTATTTCATGTTATAAAAATATTTTAAGTACATATCATATAGTATTTAATGAACTGAGAAATAATAAACTGAGATGAAATAAAAATAAGCTAAAAAAACAACGTTAAACTAAACTAAAAAACTAAAAAAAAAAAAAAAAACAAAAAAAAAAAAAGAGTCAAAAGTAATAGAAATAAAAACAAAGAAAATAAAAACGAATTTTCTGTGAACCTGTGGTATTAAAAGTTATCCATATATTTTTTATAACATTAATTTAAAAAAAACGTATGCAAACAACAAATGTAGTTAGACTGGATTACTTTAAGTATAACAAATATTTTGTCGATTGTATAAAAATCAAAAAAAAAATAAAATATAATTATAAGATTTTTAATGAAGACAAAAAAATATTAATTTCAAAATAAGTGTACCCTATGTTTAAAACATAATTTTGCATTTTTTTTTTTTTTTGATAAGACGTAATTATCTATGTGAACAAATAATTTCACTTCATACTTATATATCACTAATAACATATTAATATTAAACTGAGACATGAGGCACGTGAGGCAGTAGTAAGAGTACTATTCAATATTGGTAAATTAAAATTTCATTTTAAGTTTCTTCATTTTAAAATAATAGTAATAATACTAAGCAAATAATGACAAAAGAAGACTTTGACAGGTTAATTATGTTAAAGAAAATTTTTAAGTGTTAGATATATGTATAGAAGAGTGTTAGCTATAGAACAACTCAAAAGAAAAATCTTTTTATCTAAAATCACATACCTATAAAATATATGAAAAGAAGAATTTATGAAATTTTGTTTTAAATTTCTGAAAATTTGGAAACTACATAATTAAAATCTTTTTTACTTTCAAAAGTTATCAAAAATTTCTTAAATTTCTTATTTCTTAATTTATTTAATGTTTTACTTCATATTAAATTTTAAAAGAAATTTGTATTAAGTGAAATTCACTTTTAATTTGTTAACAGTTTTGAATAAGTCTATGCAAAAAATAAATTGTTATAGAATTTTAGTTCAAATATTTAATATTTTGCATTATTGAACTGCTAACTGTATAGATAAAATTTAAAAAATGGATCTAAGGATTTTAAAATGTAACCAATGCCGAAGAAATTGCTTTATCCTTTTTATATGTCAGGTTTTGTTCCTTTTTTATAATTAATTCTGTTGACGAATAAAGTTTCGTCAACAAAATTTTAAACCTGCGGACACTTCAAATACCGCACTAATACTTGATCGTTTTGAATTAAATACTGCGTAGTAAGTTATGAAATCATAACGTCGATTTAAACAGAACAAATAATTTTTAAATAGGTAAAGAAAATCAAGTAGAAAAGAAAAGGGATGTGCTTTTTCTGATATTGTATTATTCGGTCGGAATTTTTTCTAAAATTGCCAATTTTAGTGTAGATTTCTAATGTTGACGAAGGCTTCAAGCTAATTTTCATACTGTAGAAGATCATCTCAATACACTTAAACTGCAGCTATTTTAGCATTTTGTGAAACAGAAGTGAATGGATAAGATGACATTTTGGCCATTCGAAACTATTAATTTGTGTCACACTTTGTGCCTCGAAGAGTAATTGCGCCTTTTATAAGAAATGATACTGTTTTTAGCATTCTACATAAGTAAAAGTACTTCAATCCAATATTCCAATATATTTGTATCAAACTCAATGATAAAAAGCATATCATATTTTTTGATTTCATTTAGACACAATAGAAATTGGCTCCATTTTTGAAGTAATAAATCCTCGTACCATAATTCAATTGCGAAATAAATTGAACTCGTCGCTTCATTATTTCATCTAAAACAACTTGTCAGTTATCCCACAAAAATCCCTGATCGTGGTCGAATGAATTAGTTATAGTTAATTAAAAATTTAGTTCAGATATACTTAAAAGAAAAAAAAATGAAATAAATTAAATGCGATTAGTTAGTATTTGAGTTCAATTTAGATAGACTCTAAAATTTTTATTTTAAGTTCTTAAGTTAACTGAAGTTGATAATTTAACCAGTTGTACTTCTACTTATTTATGACTTTTATGTATAATTATTAAAAAAAAAAAATTATTTTTCTTTAAATAAAATGTATTACTTTGTAAACCAAAACTTAAATTTATTATATCGTTAGATTGTAAAGCGCGAAATTCAAAAAAAATATGTATATATATATACTTATATTTATATGATTGTATATAGGCAATCCCTGTAAAAACAGGTAATCATTAATTTAAGATACAATTATTATTACGACGACGGTATATATGATGAAATGAAATTAACTCAGTGCATTTAAAATTAACCGCAAGATCAGGTTTCATAATGACCGGTGAATTTTTTAATTCTTTTTTTATTTTTAATTCATATTCTTCTCCTTCATCTTTTTTTTTATTTTTTGATTATTTTTATGATTTCTATTTTAAATTTTTATTTTTTATGTGTTTACTTTAATTCAAAATATATTATATATTTACATATACTTAAATATACTAAGAGTATGGTATAAAATTTTATTTGTTTTTCTTTTAATATTAATATATATAAGATAATTTATTTTTAAGTTTGTATTTATTTTTATTACACCTCAGAAAGTTTTTCTTTTATTTTGATAATTTAGTTTTTGTGGTTAGAAAAGGGTAAAAAGAGAAAAAAGAGAATGGTAAATTCCTTTGAAGGATGTATAGATAACTTATCTTAAATTGAGGTAATTTGAGGTTATTTGAGTACGGTTCTAAAATAAAAAAATAAAAAACAAAACACGAAACACGAAAAGTAAAAGATAAAAAAAAAAACATATTTAAAAAGTTTTTATTCATATTAAATTAAAAAAATATTTGTTGAAAGTTGAATGGAATGTTGTTACTAAGAATATAAAATTGAAAAACGTTTAATTTTAGAGAATCTAAAATTACGATGTAACAATTTAAATATGGGTCTATGACAGTTGGACTAAACAAATTTCGCAAAGAAACATTTGGCATAAGTGCAGTTGGCATAAAAAGACTTTTTGCATAAAATCAGTTAGCACAAAAAGACATTTAGCAGAGCTATATATTTATACTAATTGAACACTTAGCATAAAATCTTTTTAACAAATAAAACATTTGACATAAACTTTTTGTAGATGATATTTTTTTTTTGATGTTTACGTATAAGTTTGGTTAAATTGTACAAACATATTTTAACAACAAAGTATTTAAATTAGTGGGGGCTACCGCCCGCATATCCTCGCTAAACCAATTATTGAAACCCTGATTTCCTTTCTTTTCTAACCTTTCTAATTTTATCTTCTCCATACATATTTCTACAATTTGAATATTTTAATTGGTTTGCAATGTATACGTAAAACAAAACACATTAGAAAGAATTCCTCGCTAAACAAATTAATGAAACACTGATTTTGTACTCTAAAATCCCTCCTAATTCCGAATCTCGCATATGATATATTTTGGAAAAAGTGTATAACCCTGATTCAACGCTAAATGAACGTCAAGTAAAAAAATTTTTAGTTCTACATATACTCACAAATTAATATGTTTATTGCAGATCATTAAAATTTAAATTGTTTAAAATTGCATACTTTTAATATGGCAAAATGCACACGTAAACTTAACCATACTTTTAAAAATTAAATTTTTATGTTATTATGTTTAAAATTGAAACCTCAAATATGTTTAAATATTTTTTTATAACCCGTACGAACATAGTTTTTCAGAGTATAATAAATTTATCATTACATTTGTGACACGGTAACGTTGACTGTAGATAGATATGGGAAAGTATATAATATGTTTTTGGTCAGGATCGAATTTTAAGTTGATTGAGTAATGAAGTATGTCCGTCCTTTCACACGATAACTAAAAAAATAAAGGAGCTAGAATTCAAAATTTTTTACTATTTCACCTTTATGAAATTATTAGTTTTACGTTCGAATAGATGCCATACAATTTCTTTTTTTTTTTTTATATAAAAATAACTCAGTGTCTATAGAAGCTATAAGTATTTGTGAATTTTGTGAAAATAAATTAAGTGTTATGCCAATGACATGCAAAATTTCTCAAAATTTGGTTAGTCCAAACTCTAGAGAAGCAGGTTCGAATATTTGTCCTATAGATCCAAAATTTACATAAATACATCTTGAACCTTGCTATACTTAATTAAGTCAGAACTGAAATTTTGTAAAAGATGATTATAAGAATCATATACGGCTATCCTATGTAGAGTAAAACATTCCACAAACATTCCTCGTTTTTACTATAGTTTGCTTTACACTATAAACACTATTAACATTGTAATATAAATTTATAAATTTATATTATAATCTGTGGGTAACACATATATAGAATGAAATATTACATTTTTAGCACATTTCCAAAAAATTTTTGAAAAAATGTGCTTATTAGTTTCACTCTGTCCGTCCGTCCGTCCGTCTGTTTACAAAACTTCTACACCATTAAAGATAGAGAAAACAAATTTTAACCATACGTAGGTCTCATAAAAAAAATAATTTTGTGGAACAACTTTTTCATGTAGCCCCCTCCATTACGGAGCTACAGCCCCACAAACTTTGAAAAAGCCCTATTTTTAAATGCATATATCTTATGTTCTGCTTAAGATTTTTTCAAACTGAATTTAATTTTTTTAAATTTAGTATTTAAATTTACCGTTATGTGAAAACCAAATTTTGCATGATTTTTCTACTTTCATAACTCCGGCACGCTTCTAGATAGAAGCTTGAAATTTTGAGGCAAGAAAGAATTAGTATAAGTTTGCTCAGAAAATTTTTTCGGACCACCCCCTGTTTATGAGCTATTAGGGCTTAAAAATTTAAAATTTGCTATTTTTAAACACCTGTAACTCCTGTAAACATTTTACTTCTGCAAGATATAAAAATTAAAGGTTCAATAATATATTTTTACGTGTGTTAACAGCTTTTCTTAGTTATATAGGATTCCGGACTTACGACCCCTCAAAATTTCAAAAATGTCCTATTTTCACATTTTTTCTTATTACATGAAATTTTCAAATTTTTGTGTAAGTCACACTTCTAAACAGTTTGCATTGAGTTTTGGAAATGTGCGCTTTTAAAAACCATTGGTTTACATTCTACCTTGTTTTTTTTAAATATCGCAAGTGTAAACCACAAAACGCATATAATTTTTGATTACAAACAAAATAAATATGTAAAGTACTTTTGGTACTTGGTTTAAATGGGTAAAAGAATAAAATAATATATGATAAAAATTGTTAATTTATAACTTTGAAATCAAATGTTATGATTGTTGCTTGTGTAGACCGCAAATTAATAAAGCATTTTGTTTTTTTTTTTTATAACATAAACATTTTTAATTGTTGAACGTATTTGATTGTAATTTTAACAAAATGTTTATAGATTTACTTTTAAAATATATTTTTCTATTAATTAAATATAAAAAAAAAACAATTTAATTTAATTAGTTAGATAATAATTAATTAATTTTACATTATTTTAAATAAATACTGAAATCAAAGTGGAAAGAAATAGTATTATATGTATATATATAACGATTTTACAAAACATGATATAACTTTTAATCAGTTAGCTGTTAAGAAATATTTAAAAATAATTGAAATACTTGTTTCTTTATTTATTTTTTTGTTTTTTACCTCTAATATAAATTTAATGCTAATTTATAGAAAATTTAATATTTCCTTACATAAGTTAAAAAAAAAATGTTGTCCATCTACTATGTGTGAAAAATATTTTAAATATTTTTTTTAAATTAATTAAATATTTTTCTGTAATCCAAATCAAAAAAAAAAATTACCTGAAAATAGAATAAAAAAAAAAAATTAATTTTAAATTTATTTTAAAAAATTTAATGAAAAAAATTAATATTGTTTTTTTTTTTTTAATAAATTCCATAGTAGATCAATTTCAGATCAGAGCAAAAAGAGACGACCAGAAAAATTTCTATAAAGTTAATGGGCAAAAGTGTATTATGGTAAAAGAGTACCCTATTTTTTTTTCCCTTGCTAACTGTTCAATGGTTGAACCGATAAGCCTCCCTATACACCACGTGTACATATATAATATGTTGTAGACCGACAATTACGAAGTGGAACCCACTACTAAAATCAAGCACTACCTAATAAATGATGAATATCACCACCATGCTACTCTCTCTTTTTTCGTCAAGTTTGTTTGTCCGTTAGAAAGAACCACATGTTTTAACACGTGTTTTTAGTTAACATTCTAATATTGATTTTTAATTGATCAGTACAAATCAGTAGCTATCAAGTTTGGTAGTAATAATAACTTAACGTTACAGTAATTTTGAATATAAGTCAACTTAAAACAATTTTGAATAAATTTAATAATCATTAGAATAAGTTTTGAAACTTAATTAATAATAAAATTGAAAAGGTTAAAAAAGTAAATTCAAATAAAATAGTGTAATTATTTATACCAGAACCACATATATTTGAAACAAGAGAGAAAGTATTCTAGGAAAACGGCAACTGCAGGGAATCTGTCAGAAGTATATTATTCTTATAATAAAAAATGAAGTTAAATAAATTTTCTTTAATTATTAAGTGCAACAGATCAAATGAGAATTTAGACACGATTAAATTGCCATCGATACAATTCTATATTTTTTGTTATAATATTATATTTTATATAATGTGTTATAAGATGTCACTATAAATTAAAATTCAAACTATAGAACCTTTAATTTTATTTTGGCATAGTAATTCTATTTTGGTATACAGAGTTTAACCTTTTTAGTATGGATATTTAGCTTTTTGTATTCTCAGAAATTTAAAATATTCATGTTTCAAAATCTAATTCAATGATAAATTTTGATAATATTTATGCCAGGTCTATCATGATATGCTGTATTAGCACATATATATAATATATTAAACTTGTAAGTTAAAATTCTTTTCTTATTTTTATTAGATATTCTTCTCTTATTTGGATATTTCTTTATGTATGTTTTTTTGTATTGTTTTGTATATGTTGTATTGATATATGAATTGTATGTATTGAATTATTGATTGCTATAAATTTATTTTCAAAGAGAAAAGGTAGCTGACCGGATTCAGGTAAAAAACTAAACTGAAAACTAAACTAAATAAACAAAAGTTTACAATTTTACTGAGAATCTGGTTTGGTCCTTCAAATGAAAATTTCGCACGCTAATCACTTTGGCATCCACAGTGAATGCAAAAAACTGTATAAAATTCGGAAAAAATAACTCAGATTATATGATAATATTTCAAATTGTTAAATTGTATACAAAAATTTAAAATCATAAAAATTAGTATCCAAAATTGCAAAAATCATTTTTGTGCTAATACCTTATACTTGTATTTGTAACGATTTCTTTTTTTTTTTTTTCTCTTTTTTATAATTTCCGTTCCATCTTGATAAATTGTATATTAACAATTTAATGATGAGGCCTTGGTGGCCTAGAGGGTAAGAATGTATAAAATATGCTGTAAACACCGAGAGAGTGTGGGTTCGAATCCCAAACACGTCGTAAGAGTTTTTCCCCTTACAACATTTACAGCCGCGTCTGAACAAGGAAGGCTGTGTAATTTCCTGTCCACATTTATGTGGCAGAGAAATGCATAAAAAAAAAAAAATTAATGATGTAAACGCACCTTTAAATTATTTATCAAAAATTAAACTATACATAGATCAATTTCTTTTAAACACACCAAGAATATATTGAGTATGAGTTCTTTAAAAACATTCTTATTAGCGGGTTAAAAAACAGTGAAACAAATTGATTAAAAGTTGATTTGTAAAGAAACCAAAAAAAGAAAAAAATTTCACCTTTAAAAATCTTCTTATAATTTAATGCTTGTTTTTCATTTTCTTTTATTTTTTTTTTATTTTTCACCTTTACTCTACTTAATTCATTATTTGCCTCATTAAAGAACTTATTTAATAAGCCATGAAATTGATTCATTATTGCGCATTTTAAAATAATAATAAATTTCATTTGTAACAGTTTTTTAAAATTAGATGAATTTTTTTTTTTTTTGTGTTGTTTTTGTTGTTCTTTTTTAATCATTTTAAAGGTGAATATTTTAAGCTGAAATTGGAATTCACTGTAATATGAAATTAGATCAAACAAAAAAAAAAAGAAAAAAATGAATACGCACAATTTACGCAAACAAGATTACATTTTTATTTAATTTTGCACAAGTTTTGTTTTTTTCTTTTTTGAAAATTTAAAAAATTTTTTTTTTTTTTTTCCGAGAATTACTTTAATAAAAAAAATAACCAGTTTGATTTGCAGAGTGTAAAGATAGCTATAAATACCAAAATTATTGTAACGGATCAGGAATAACTTAATATAAAATAACGCTTTTAAATTAAATTAATTTTTCTTTTCTCATAACGGTTTTCTGATATAAATCTATAGATACTTTAAAAGATAAAAAAAAAATTGTCAAACATTTTGGTTTAAATATCAATTATAATTTATAATCGAATAACTATAGTATATTTTTGATAAGTTTTCAAAAAAAAAAAAAAAAACTTGTTTTATTTTATTTTTTCTATTAAAATTGTAATTAACTCTTAACATACCAATGTTGTGAAATGAAGTCAATTAAATAAAATAAATTTGTCTCAAAAAAGCTTTAATGTTCAAATATTTTAAAAATTCATTATGAAACAAGAAAATTAATTAAAAGAGCAATGACTAATAAAGCCATTGATTTATATGGTTTTTGTTTTAAACTGCTTCAGTTTTACTAAAATAAAGAAAAATTAATTGTTTAAATTAATTATTCAACAATGTTTATGATTTTTATATGAATAACTTTAATTTTCGACTGTGAAATGGATCTATCGGGATCTAATCAGAAATAATCTATTTTTTCACAAAAAGGTTTTTGCCTTATTTTAAACGGCTTTTATTAATATATTTTCAAATTTCGTATATATTTTTAATTATTAACGATATACTGCGATTCGGCTTTGTTTTTTTTTTTATTGATGAAAGCTGAGCGAACGTAGGCGAACTTTTTCGGTTAGAGTTGGTGTTAAGTTTTCCTAGATTTATGCCACTATGATACCACTCTTAAGGAAGAGGTTTGAAGACTTCTCAGATCCATGTAAGAGAGTTCATCTAAATTTTGGAAAAAGAAACTACCGAGATATTTCCGCTTTATTTTTTAAAGACAAGGATAGTACCAGAAAAAATGATTTACCCTCTCTATGGTAACAATTCGTCTGCAAAACCTACAGTTGAAATCCACATGAATATTTAATTTTTTATCATGTTTACCAATAAGACAAGATTTGAGGTTTAATTAGTTCAACATGTTTTTTAATTACACGCGTTTCTCGTTTTGAAAGGATTCAAAGAATGTAAGTCGAATCAGTATATAGATGATCATAAGAGATGACGTTAGAAACATCAAAGCCCGGAATAATAAGAACTCAGTATATGTGATCATAATAGATATTAGAACCATCAAAGCCCGGAATGGGTTAATAAAAATAAATAAATAAATATAAAAAAAATACCAACATTTTCAAAATTTACTTCTTTTATTTAATTTAATTAAATAAAGTATATTTATTAAATCAAATATAGTAAAATTAAAGAGTAAAACTAAAAAGTATTTTATTTTTAAATTGATTACATAACTGTAACAAATCAAAAAAAAAATAAGCAAAAACTCTTAAGAGTTTGCAATGTTACGCCTGTTACCAGCAAAAATTGAATTATGAAAAATTAACTACATATATTTCTTATTTTGTTTTGTTTTTGTTTTTTTGTAAATGTCAGTACCAAACCTATGAAATTAAATTTAATAGTAGTTAAAGGTGAAAAATAAAAAAAAATATATATATATATTTTTTAACAATTATACAAGAAAAAAAAAAAAAAAATTTCATGCTGATTTCAATTACAAAAAAAAAGAAAAAACAAAAAGTGAAAAAAAATCCGATATATTTTCTTCTTTTTCTTCTTCTTTTTTAACGTTTCCTTAAAGATGATTCTTTTTTCTTTTTTTTTTTTTTATGGTTAGTTTTGGTTTAATGTTGCCTTTTCTCCTCTTATTCCAATTCCAAATCGAAATTCGACAACGACGATTTTATTATATCAGAAACAAAATAAAAACAAAAAAAAAAATTTAATTTACAAATAAATAGAAGAGAACATGATGGCATTTTCAAAAATAAAAAAATATTTATAAAATATGAATAGTTATAGCAATTAAAATATGAGTACATACATAATACATATATTTTTTTTATAGTTGGGCTAGTAACTTTTTATTTTTTTTTTCTTTTATAATCAGTATAAAATTAACAACATTAAAGAGGCTTGACTTGAATACATATGTATATGAATAGGCTTAAAATTGGTTAATAATAACAAAAATTGAATTAAATGTGTTCATATTATATATAAGTATGCATATGTATGCATGTAAATATATATCGAATATATACTCGTAAATAAGTACCTGTCCAGTTTTTTTTAAAATCTACGTATCATGAGAAATGAAAAATAATTACAAAAACAAAAAAAAAAAATCTATTTATGTATATTTGAATTAAAATAAATTTGATGCATCTCAACATGCAACATACATACATACATGTGATGATAGCCAAACATTTTTTTGTTATATAAGATTTAAAAAAAAAAAAATATTATTACGCTATGATCACGAATCGTGGGTAAGATAACAAGTTTTTGATCTTTCACTTCTGTTTTTGTTTTTTTTTTTCATTTTTACTTACATATTTTATTTTTATTTTTTTTTTTATTTCCTTTTATATATAGTCTGTCGTGATTTTTCCTTTTTTTTTTACTTTTTATATTGCTAGCAAATTTTTTGATTCTTTGAATCGTTATAAGGTATTTATAAGGTGTTTATAAGTTTTGCAAAATCAGAAATAATAAAAAAGAAAAAAAACTAGAAAACAAACATAAATTATTAGGAAAATAAAATTAAAAAAAAAAAAAAAAAAACAGAAGCAAAAACAAAAAAAATCAGAAATTACAATAAAAAGGTGCGGTTATTTGCTTAAATGTTTAAATGCAGTCCCAAATACATTAACAATAAATAAGGAATTAAAATTTAACATTTATGTGATTTATTAGCAAAAAAGAAAAAAAAACATAAACAAAACAAAAAAATACTTCATATATATATAGATATACTTCATGATATATTTTAAAGGTATATATAGGTATATATGTATTTAGGCTAATATTCAAAAATTAATTATTTTTATTTTATCACTTTTCGTGATAACCTATTATTAACCCATATATATATTTAAGTTTTTGTTTTTTATAATCTTCCTTATAGTAAAAATTTGTCAATTGTTTAATGGTATTATGTAATCAGTTAAATTTTCAACACAGTAATACCAGATTAAAAAAAAAGATCATCTGATTTTTTATACTGATTTGAAACACATTTTAAATAGAACAAAACATTTTTTGGTTTTACGCGATAATTGCCTAACTCTTAGGCTGATAAGTCTGCCTACAATAATGGTATATAAAAAAATAACGGTATAATAGATAATGTAGCAAAGTGATATGATGACTAATGTATGATGGATAGAAAAATGATAATGTAGTGACTGATCTAATTTTTAGTTTTATATTTGGATTTTTGAAAACTTTTAATAGGTATTTGGATTCGGATATTTGGTTATTTGTGAGTTATAATGGTTAAAGTTAAAATTGTTAGTTTACATTTGTTTTTTTTCAATTTTATATAAAAGTATTGCTTGCTGTTAATTTTAACTCAAGAGATGAACTCAACGTAGTTAAATCAGGTCGAAAATCAGATAAAAAAAAGTTTTAATTTTAGCTGGTATTCGAAGTAAATTAAAAGAAAACTCTAAAAATGTGTATTCAATCATGTTTTGAAACAAAATCAATATAAGAATAAGTTAATAATAAATTAAATTTACGAAAATTTTAAAGTAAAGAAATCCTAATTAGAAAAGAAGTATGGGGAAAGATCACGAGAATAAATAATAATTTGAAACAAAGTGAAAAATTAAAGATTTACTGAAAAATTTCCAAAAATTAAATGCTTATGAAATAAATTTGAAATCGAAAAAAAAACTTTTTAAAATATGTTTTTTTTTAAATGCAATCGAACTTTTATTTTTACTGTTATTGTTATTTTCAGTAAGGCTATGTATAGTTCTGCTAGTATTTTTAAAATATTTAGCAGTTCAACAGTAATTTTGATTTTGGTAAAAATATTTTTAACCTTTTCTACTGACTTTCCTTCTTCTGATTCTTATTAACATAAAAGTGTTAAGTGATTATTTGAGGATTATTAACTTGAAATGAAAATTGAAATAGAATTATTCTATATAATATCATTGTAGGCTCCCGGAAATAATGCCCCAAAAAAAAAAAAAATGAAATAACACGGCAAAATTTTATATGGAAAATACCGCTGGAAAAATTGCGGTCTTATTTCATTTTTTTTTGGAGCCTCATTTCATATGAAATAATCCCCCAAAACAAAATAATTTTGTAAATGAAATAACCTCCTAAAACATTTTTATTTTGGGGATTATTTTATTATTTTGGGGAATTATTTCATTTTCATAATTATGAAGAAAGCCTAATTCACACATACATATATATTCATATACATTCTAGAAAAACAAAATACCTTGATTATGAATCCAACTCTAAAATTTTTCCTAAGTCAGAATCTCGAATACATACATAATATATTATGTAAATATTCTGGGAAAGGGAAGTATTCTAATTTCGTAGCCAACTGTAAAAATCCCTCCTATTTTTCGAAATTTTTTTTGTTCGTGCAAATGTAGTGATCCCTTAATATTATATATTATTTAAGTTTTTTTTAGTAGATAACATCTTAAAAGAGTTTGGGGGCTATTTCTCTTTATTGCTGGGACATTTCATTTTGAATTTGGGGTGTTATTTCATAATAACCCCCCAAAGTAACCCCCCCTTTTTTATTGTAATTTAAATTTTTTTTTTTGGGATTATTTTTTGCGGGACAATTTCCGGCAGCCATTATTGTAATATAGCATAAATATGAAGAATTATTTGTTGATATTTCAATTAAAGCAAGATAGTATATATATATATAATTAAAAAAATAAACAAATATAAAAACTTAAGTATATAATTTAGAAAGAATTTGTCAGCTTAATTGTAACCAATTAAATAAAATAAAAGCTTTATAACAAACACTATATAATATATACTAACAAGTAGATTATTGAACTTTTAATCTAAAAATCTTTAAGATAAACAATTAAATTTATATACGTTTATTTATCCATAAATTTTATATTTTGCTATTTGTATTTTTGGTTTGCTTTTCTTTCTGCTTTTTGATTTAAAAGTCCAAAAAAACTTACGAAATTTTTTAATTTATAATAACTTGTTCGGCACCTTATTCATAATATATATATGTATATATATATATATATATATATATATATATAGGTTTACATATTTTCTTCAAGTTGTTGTTTAATAGTTTTTTTTTTGTTGCTTTTTATTGAAAAAGAGTATTTTGACCTTTAAAATGACATTTAAGTTAGCATAATCATCATATTCATGTTTATTGCTTTTATCACAAAGAGAAAAAAAAAAAGTGGAAAAGTGGAAATAATAATAAACAAGTAATTCTTAAGTATTTATAATTATATATAGATTCAAAACTTGGAGTGTGTTTTATTGATTAAGTATTCATTGATTAATTATATGTACGTAATAAAATCAAAAATAACAAAAAAAGAAAGGTTTACTTTAAAAGATTAAAAAATGTATTAAATGGTAGAAACATTTAATTATTAATAGAAACAAGGTAGTATATAAAATCAAGGGTTTTTAAAAACATATAATCGGATTAAATTTGTAATTTTTCTTAGAATATTTTCTGTATATAGAAAATTGTATAAATTGAACAGATACTTTTTATTGGCTAAAGGATACCATATTTAATGAAGAATATCCATACAAAAAAAAAAAAAAAAAAAACAAGGCAAACGTTTGATTTTAAAGGTTCACATTTTATAAAAGACATATAGTAAAAACAATTTAGAATTTGATTGTGACTGACACCAATATTTCTAATTTTTCGTAGAATAAGAAAGAGTTGTGAAAAATCAAAGGACACACACTAAAAGCTGATTAAAACATGTAAAAATATAATATTGAAGCTTTAATTTTTGCTTTTTACTTTGAAATAATTTGTACAGTTGTCCAAAAACACCAAATTTTCGATTTTAGAACCTCTAATAGGTTTAATATAATATATGAAGAAGCAAAATTTGGCAAAAATTTTATTTTCACAGAATTGAAAAGCTAAAATAAAAAATATCCTGTCATTTGATGTTCTTAGTTTGAAAAAATGTTGCGCAAAATCTGATGGATCAAGCTATATAAAAATGTTATTCTACAAAATTAATTTTTGTTAAGAGACTTATTTAATCATTGTCAAAATTTAATTATTATGTCTTAAACCATGTAGAAAATTTGTAAACAGACGGACGTACGGAAAATGTTTTAAAAAATATGCTAAAAATTTATAAACTTACAATAAATAAAAATGATAAAGACCAAGATATTTTATATATCATATATATGTTTAACGAATAAAAGTTTGTTATTTTTTTGTAAATCAGATTAGTTAATAAAATATTTACATATTATTGAACGCACTTAGAAAAAGTCCTACGGTAGATTCTAACAAAAATTTCTCATATTTTTTTTTTTATTACTTGGGACGGTGAAAAATATTGAAAGTCACTTAAAGGAACTGTGCAAGGTTCCTCTGGGTAGTGTTGGACTTTAATCAACAAAAACAAACCCCTTTAAAACCAAACTTTTTGGATCTTTTAATACATATCATAATACATATTATTTGGTTACGGGTATAAATAAGGATGTTATGGTTTATTACTTTATTATATTATTTTTTACTATAGTTCTATAGAAATTATTTTTTATAAAGATACAATAAATATTTTTATCAAACAAAAAAATATCTTTTTTATACGGAATTATAATTATATGGAAAGGAATTCTCCAATTATAAGTTTTACTTTTGGGAACATTTTTCGGAAATTATATTAGGTTAAGGCACACGTTTGTTTTCATTTAAAAATACTTAGAAAAAAAATATCACAAACAAGTGTTTTAATAAGTTTTATTTTCTATCTATACATACAGTAATATGCTTTATATTCAAATTTTTTTATATTTCAATTATTATTTAAATTAAAATCTTTTTTTTTTGATTGGAAATTCGTTTAAAAAAAAAAATAAAGTTCATTTGAATTGATATTTTTTTTTTTTTTTTTTTTAATTTTATTCATTTCTTTTATTCTTTCTTATAAAAAAAAAATAGATTTTTGTTTGTTTAATTTCAAATAAAAGACATAACAATAAACATTTTTATTTTTAAGAAATTATTCTGTTTTTTATTTAACTTTATTTACTTTATTTAAATTTAAATAGAGAGATTTTATCACATTTTAATAAAAAACAAAAAAAAACTTCAGATATAAAAAAAAACTTGAAATAATAAAAAATACAAAAACAGTGTGAAAAAAGTTTTATTAAATTTTTTGTTTTTTTTTTTTGTTTAATAAATTAACATAAATTTTATAAAAATAAAAACAAATTAGAATTTATAAAAACAAAAAAATATTTATTTTATTAGAAATTTCAGAATTTAGGTACTTAGTTTTTAATAGTAAAATTTATTTAATATATAAATAGAAAGTTAATAATTAATTAACTTGAAAAAACTATTTTGAATCTAAACTTAAGGATAGTTTTAAAATGAAATGGAATCTAAATCAATCATTAGTAAATATTGACTGGGAAAATAATATTATTAATAACGTTATATGTTTTTACAGATTTTCATTAAAAATTTCAAAAAATTTCTGACTACTCTGTTAAATTTTTATACCCTACACATTAAGTATAGGGTATATTAACTTTGGTATGGTGTTTGTAACCACCAAAAGGAAGCGAGTTAGGTATAGACATGTATATATATTCTGAATCAGGATCACCTCCTGAGTCGATTTAGCGATGTCCGTCCGTCCGTCCGTACGCACGATAACTCAAAAAATAATGATGCTATCTTGATGAAATTTATACTGTAGGCTAACAATGACTAAGATAAGGCGGGGATTGCAAATGGGCAAAATCGGATCATGCGTTCAAGCACCTCCCATACAATTCCCAAAACCGAATACGCATATCTTCGAAATTAATAAAGACAGAAACTTAAAATTTTGTACGAAGGTGTGTTTTCCTGAATCCCTGATATTCCTAAAATTTCAGATGAATTGGAGTGGTCGTTCGGGTACCTCCCATACAACTCCCAAAACCGAGCAAGCATATCTTCGAAATTAATAAAGATAGAAACTTCAAATTTGGTACTAGGGTGTTGTTTCCTGAATCCCTGATTTGTCCAAAATTTAACATGAATTAGAATGGTTGTTCGGGTATCTGTCACACAACTCCTAAGACCAAACAAGCATATCTTCGAAATTTTGTACAAAGGTTGTAAAAGCATTTATTTTTTTAGCTTAGTTATATTAAATACCTAACTAAAATAACTTATGGATTTTTAATTTAATTTGAATTTTTTAGGTGTAGGGTATAAATAAGTCGGTTACATCGACTTACTGTTACTTTTACTTGTTTCCTGTACATTTGACAGTTCGTCTCTTAGTTTACAAAACTTATTTCAAATAATTTCAAATAAAGAAATAAAATTCACAATTGCACAATTTCAAATAAAGAAATAAAATTTTAACCATGCAATAGGATGTTAATTAAAAATTAATTTTCTATGAAAACTTTTTTTCCGAGGTACATATATTTAAATTATCAATATATGTTATGATAAATATTATTTTAATTCTGCAAAAACAAAATTTCTTAAATTTTATTAATTAAAAAAAAAATAAATAAAACATTTTTTTTTGTCATTTTATTTTTTAAGTTTAGCATTTTATGCAGACAAAATTTTGAACTTCTCATATTCGCTTACATGTTAAAGTTAAAACTTTTTATTAATTTTGTAATTATTGTAAGTGTTTTAAAAAGTATAGTCATAATTTGAATCATATGATTATAAAAATATCCCTTAATGAATTAGAATCATAACAACTGAAATTAGATACTACTATTAAAAACAAATGTACTTCATTTGATTCATCCTATTAAATTAAATTAAAAAAGCGGTCTCGGTGGCCTAGTGGGTAAGAGCGTATAAAATATGCTGTAAACACCGAGAGAGTGTGGGTTCGAATCCCACACACTTAGTAAAAGTTATTCCCCTTTACGACATGTACAGCCACGCCTGAACAGGAAAGGCTGTGTAATATCCTGTCCACATTTGTGGCAGAGAAATGCATTAAAAAAAAAAAAAAAAATTATATTTCGTTAAAAAAAAGTATAGGTATAATGGGTGGCCAGAAATAATGCCCCAAAAAATAATGCCGGATCGGTTTTATTTCTTTTTCGATGCGGGAATAAATTCAAAATAAATTCGAAATAAATTATTGAAACGCTGATTTTATAATCAACTATAAAATCTTCCTTAATTGAGAATCTCCCATACACATACCTGTAGCTACATATTCTGTAAAAACCGTTTAACATTTATTTTGAAACCGACTATGAAATCCGAATATTTTCAACAAGTACCTTTTATTTTTCATATTCTGGCCAAGCGATTTCCGGAACCCAGTGCGCAGTATAACTGCATTTGTTAGAGCAGACCTCACAAATGGACGAATCCCTACACGGTTAGCATTCACATCCACTGATGCTAATATTAAAAATATATTCAAGTTCTTCGAAATTAGGTGCATTAGCAATATGTAGGTAAACAAAATCATAAATAAGAAAAATTAAAGAAGATGTTTTGAATATACACGAAAAAAAAAATTTCTGAAATTAAGAGAAATTTTTGTGTTGGTTACAAAATCAGAGTATTTATTCATTTTTTCAAAAAATTTATATATTTGTTCTGCAAAAAAAGTCTACTCTGATTTCGTATCGAACTCTAAAAACTTTGCAAATTATTTTTTACATTATATATGTACATACTTTAACAGAAATCCCTCATACATCATTGATGTCAATATCAAAAGAAAAAACAAAATATTTGGAAAACGGAAATAAGTTCGATTCGACTATATTTCCTTTTTAAAGCCCTGATAAAGTGAAATTTTCAAAATTCACTATTGCGACTTTATTTCAGACTCGGATTCGGTTTTATTGCGTGGGACTTATTCCAGTCTTCGGTCTGATGTAGCCACAAATTTATTCTGATTACTTGTTATAATTAAAAATTATATTTTTTCTATACCTTATGTTGTTTCATATTCTTTTTAGCACATTTCCAAAAAAATTTTGAAAAAATGTGCTTATTAGTTTCACTCTGTCCGTCCGTCTGTTTACAAAACTTCTACACCGTTAAAGATAGAGAAAAAATATTTTAACCATAGGTAGGTCTCATAAAAAAAATAATTTTGTGGAACAACTTTTTCATGTAGCCCCCCCCCCATTACGGAGCTACAGGCCCTCAAACTTTGAAAAAGCCCTATTTTTAAATGCATATATCTTATGTTCTGCTTAAGATTTTTTCAATCTGAAAACGTCATTCGACAGGTATTTCTTTTATCTTTCTAAATTAATATCAAAATTATACATTTTTTTAAAATTTAGTATTTAAATTTACCGTTATGTGAAAACCAAATTTTGCATGATTTTTCTACTTTCATAACTCCGGCGCGCTTCTAGATAGAAGCTTGAAATTTTGAGACAAGATAGAACTTTTAGAATTAGTATAAGTTTGCTCAGAAAATTTTTTCGGGCCACCCCCTGTTTATGAGCTATTAGGGCTTAAAAATTGAAAATTTGTTATTTTTAAACACCTGTAACTTAGGAACCTGTACACATTTTACTTCTGCAAGATATAAAAATTAAAGCTACAATAATATATTTTTACGTGTGTTAAAGGTTTATTTTAGTTGTGAAGGGTTCCAAAGTTGCAGCTCTTCAAAATTGCGAAAAAGCTTCATTTTCAGATGTATATATCTCGGGCTCTGCGTAATAGTTTTGCAATCTAAAACCACCAGAAGATCGAAAATTTTATTATCTATATAAAACAATATCAAAATTATGTAATATTTTGTAATTTACGATTTAAATTTACCGTTATGTGAAAACCACATTTTGCATGAAATTTCTGTTTTCATAACTCCGGCACCCCTTTAGATAGGAACCTGAAATTTTGAGACAAGAAAGAACTTTTAGAACTAGTATAAGTTTTCTCATAAAATTTTTTGGTAACACCCCCTATTTAAGAGTTATTACGCCTCAAAAATTGAAAATTTGCTATTTTTAGACACCTGTAACTTAGGCACCTGTACAAATTTTTCTTCGGCAAGACATGAAAATTAAAGGTTCAATAATATATTTTGACATGTGTTAACAGCTTTTCTTAGTTATATAGGATTCCGGACCCTCAAAATTTCAAAAATGTCCTCTTTTCACATTTTTTCTTATTACATGAAATTTTTATATTTTTGGTTAAGTCACAGTTTTAAATAGTTTGTATTGAGTTTTGGAAATGTGCGCTTTTAAAAACCGTTGGTTTACATTCTACCTTGTTTCTTTTAACTTTTTTTTAAATTATTCTTTCCTTTTCAGAAAAATGTATTAATAAATAATAATAATAATATTACCTTAATTTTTGTATTTTTTCTTATTAAAAAGCTATTAGTGCTAAAAATTACTAATTATTTCTTAACATGAGTTTAATAATTTAAAACTCACATGCGTTTCATTTTTAAATATGTAAAACGTTTTTCTTAACTAATAGAATTTCCTTAATGTTGAAGAAGTTTCACTCGTTTATTCGTAATTTTGCTTAAGAATATCTTTAACTCAATTTCAACTTCTTTTAATGTTAATAGTTCAATTCAAAATTTTATTTACCTTAAACATAAACTTTAACAACTTTTGTCTTATAAATAATTACTCAGAGTGTTATAGTTTTAAATATTCAACAAGTCGAACCTATAATTATCTAAAAATTTAAAAATCTAATGACTACTTTAAAATGAATTACGTTCTTGAATTCTAACAGCCAATTTTATAATATTTTTATCACCTAAAATATATTGCTTTAAGTATTTTAAAAAAAAAATGTTTCTTTATCATATTATAAAATAAAAAAAACTCCTCTATATATATCTTACAATTTAATAAAACATATCTTACAATTTCAACTTACGTGTATAATTATTATTATAATAAAATTCATAATAGAAAAATATGTCAATATTTACTGAAGTAAATTCTTTTTTTTTTTTTATAGTTTCATTTGTTTATCCTTTTGTTTTTAAAATTGTAAATAAAGCTTATTTTGATAAGAGATTAAATCAAAATCATTTTTTGCTTTAATTTTTGTAATCAGTTAATTAAACAAAAAAGTATAGTTATTCCTTCAACATTTATTGTTTTTCTGATTAAAGGTCATTAGCTTTAAGAAAAACAAATGAACATACATTCATCTATAGTAGATATACAAAAGTTTTAAAATATGTTTTCATTATTTTTGTGTTCATTTTAAATTCTTTTGAATTTAATTTAAAATTGAAAATAATTTTCACAATATTTAGATACATATTTAAAAAGTTGATAACTAGAAAAAAATTGCATAATTTTAGGAGAATTTTTTAAAGTTATTAGATTATGTTAAAATAATCCCCACGATGCAAAGTTTATTATTTAATTTCTTTATTATATAAAAACAAAAAGCAAAAATTATTTAAACAAAAAAAAAGTTTTTTTAATATAAATTTATATTTTTATAAATGAAAATGGTTTTTAGATAATGTAATATTGAAATTAAAAAAGAAAAACTATGTATATAAAAAATTGGATTGTTGTGGAAAACTGCAATCAATTTAATCAATTTTAGCTTACATTATTCTAAATAATTATTTAAACAAAACTTTTATTGTTCAACATTTTTATAAGGGATTTTAATTAAAAAAAAAATCTTATAAATAACTGCGCAATTCCTGTTCATTAGTATGTGGTTCGATTCCTGTTCATTAGTATGTGGTTATAATACTATATACTATTATTATAGATTTAATATACAGTTGTATTATTTATTAGGATATAAACTTGGTGGGATTTAAATTTTAGACATTTTCATTGAACCATTAAGTCACTGTGAAGTGACCATATTGCGTTGATTCACAAACAAAAGCCACTAAATCAAATTATGACGTTTCGTTTCAATCGCTATCATTTTCACTATTTTAGTCGAAGTGAGGCTGTGAGGAAACATTTCCTAATTGTTTTAAATTTTCTGTCGAATCAAAATCTCATTTACATTACTTCTTTTTCACACAATTCAACCAGTTCTACTTTCGCATTATTATTGGTATTACATTTTTGTAAAGTTTAGGTATATCACTTATGTTTTTGATAAATGTTGTATATGGAAATCTGTCTCTAGATTTTTTCAATACATTTATTTCTTTAAAAGAATCTAAGAAATTATATTTATATAACAAAACGATGGGTTTTGCTTTTTTCGTATCTAAAACATTTCAATTTTAAACAGCTTAGTTTTTCTTCATCAGAATTTTTGCAGTTATGTTTGTTACATCACAGTTTTTTCAAATCATAAGAATTGTCAAATTTCATTTCATTCATTTGAATTGTTTCTTCGTGCAATTTTAGAGACATTTAACTAGTCGCAAAAAAGGTATATAAATCTCTTTTGCTCTTTTAATATTTGCACCAACATACCTTTCATGTGACTTACAATATTTTGCTATTAGAAAATTCATATATTTCTGACTTACTTTATATATAAAACTCAATTTTTTAAAATTTTATATATTTCTGCTTGCTAACAAACGATTAGGTTATAAGTATATAATACGTTTTTATTATTCTATAAAATTTTAAAATAAAAACTTGAATAAAAAATTTAAATACAACTTAAAATAAATTTTTTGGTTGTTGTATAAAAAATACATACTTACAAATTTTTGTTTTATATAAATTTGAAAAACTCACCTGTAAAGAAAAATAAAAAAAAAAATTAATTACAAAAATTTAATTTAACAAAATTCAAAATATAGATTAAATTTTTTTTTTTTATAATGAATTTTTTTAATAAAATAATATTAGGTTAATATTTTTTAAATTATTGCTTTTTTTTTTATTCTCTGAAGAACTGAGTTAGTTTAGATACTTTTATTTTAAGCAAGCCATTGATATACTCAGTTGTATAGTATTCTAAAAGGTTATGAAACACAAATATGTATTATATTTTGCGCGTCATCTATTATCTTATACAAGAACTATTTAATTTTTATTTATTTTATATTATACGATATAAATTATTCCGATATATATATACTATTACGATATAAGTTACAAATATTGTATATTATGACCTTACCGGCGTTTAAATCTTTCGATTGAAAGGTCGGCGACTTAATCACTACGGCTTTATTCAGATAAAATATTGTTTAAATATTGGTATTTCGTAAATATAATATCAGTTATCAAAATTAATTAAAATATACTAAGTTTTTTGATTTCGCTTATTAACTGTTGAACAATATAGTCACACTTTAGAAAACACAATTGATGACATATATGCAACTATGTTACACCATTAGCAACTAGTGTACTATAGTGCGATTGGGAATAGAGTTAGGCTTGAGTATTTTTCTTCAATATTTGTATTTCGTTGAAAAATTTTCATGAGACAGAATACTTTTAGCACTTATTGTTATTTATTAGACATAATTAAAGTTCAGCTATATAATTTTTTTCTGACTTATGTAATTAATAATAAATTTTATAAAGTCATTAAGTATAATTTTAAGGCTTTTTAAGATTCATATTTTTATAATTTAAAAACTCAGAAATTATTAAAGTAATAAAAAAAATTTCCATATTAATTTCAAAATTCTAAGTTATTTTAATTTTCAATTTTTTGTGTGAAAAATAATATTTTGTAATTGTCTTCATTTATAAAATATGTATAAGTTTATTTTTTGTATAGTACATATATATTTTTGTAATATTTTTCAATTAATTATTCAACATAGGGATTTTTTCCTTAATAAAAATTATTTCAAAAACAAGCAAAAAAAAAAATGAATGGAATCAAACCAAATGTATGTAAATGAAATATGTATATAAACATCAAGTAAATAAACATGTCTCGAAAGTGAAATTTTATTATTTTTGTTTTCTTGAAAATAGCTTCAGGCTAATTTGAAATTGCTTATTAAAATTTTTACGTAGATATATAATATATATATACTTTGTTTATATTTTCAAGTTTATGTAAATACAATATGTAGGTGTATAATATATTTAAGTTCCTTTAAATATTATATAGTAAGCAAGAATATTAAACGGAAATTAAACTCAGGCTATAAAAAAAAAAAACAAACGAAAAAATAAATAAAAACGCCAAAAATCTGACACTGACTGTATTTTCCACATTTATTGAATCAGTAACATATCTTATCATCATATTATGTACATACATATGTACATAATATAGTTATAGTATAAAAATGTTCAAAAAAATAAATCATTCATTCGTTTGTTTCGTTTTAATTCTTTCATCTTCTAAAATCCAATGATAAGAACTCATTCATACAATACCACATATATAAATTCATACAATATTTATATTCTGATGTTCTGAAATATCTACATATACATATATTTATATAAATACTCATAATATAAGCGCCATAAAAAATAAAATTGTATTACATAACATTTTATTTTTTTCGTTCAAATGAAAGCCCCCGAAGGGCCAAATGTAAGAGAAAATTATATTTGAATTTTTTCGATGTTTTTTTTTATATATTTTTTTTTTTTTTTTGTGAAAAAAAAAACTAAAATAAAAACATAGTAAAAATAGTAAAAGCTTTTAAAAATTCAATTACAATTAAGAAAGTTAACGAAATAAGAAATAGAATGAAAAGAAAAATCACAAAATTTGACAATATTTATAATATTAATTCCTACAAAATTGTATTAAATCTACTACACATTTTCTACATTTCAAAAATAAAGCGTATTTTAAAAACAAGAAAGAAAAGCAACGCTCCCTTATCAATTTTAATAAAAGAATAAAAAATAGGGTATTATTTAAATAAAAAAATTAATTACAATATAAATTATAATAATAACGACGTGTAATTTAAATAAATTACGATTTCGAACTTTGTTTGTTACTAAATAATATTATATTGTCGTTGACGATTCAATATTCTTTATTCTTAATTAAAGAAGGATGGTTTTAAGATCTGTATATATATAACTAAATGTACAATCATACCTTGCGTCTCGACTTAAAACTTAGTATAGCAAGAATTTGATCAAAAATACAAATATTTTACTTACATGTATATATATACAATTACATTTCTTCGACTATTTGACATTTCATGCAAAACAAATATGGATGAAAATGATAAAAAATATAAATAATCATAAAATATGAATATTTAACAAAAAGAGCTCTTGAATTGAAAATTATATTTTTTTTTTTTCTGATTTTTGTAAAAAAGTCAGATTAAACGTCAGTTATTTAATATTATTGCAAGTACATAAACGAAATAAATTCAAGAATTTAAAATGTTAACATTCTTTATTTAAATAATAAAAAAAAAAAAAACAATTATCATTTATAGATTATATTTTTATTTAAAATTTTAATTATAATTTTAATTTAATTTAATAAAATTATAATAAAAAGATCATCATTGGTAAATTACTCTAGTTGTTGTTATCTCAAATTTATTATTATATATATATATTTATTATACACTTACTTATTATATTTATTTCTATTTTGACACTTGAATATTATGATAGTAACACACCATTTACGTCACAGATAATTAAAAAATATTTTTATTTTACGTATTATTTTTAAAGTGTCATTTTTTATTACAGTTTATGTTAAAAATTTGTTTTTTTTTTTTTTTTTTTGACAGAAGGAACATGGTGATAAATTCGTAGAAGTAAAAGTCTATATATATATAGGAAGTAACAATTTACAGTACTTTGTCAAGTTATATTTATAAACCAGTTATAAAAAACCCAGCAAACATTTTATTTGAAAAAAAATATTAATAGTATAGAAATTCCTTATAAAAAACCAAAATAAGTTTTAATTATTTACAAATTTAAGATGAAATAAAAGAAAATTTTCAAAATTTCCTTTAGATGAAAGTCACAATTCATCACTGATGTGCAGATTTTATTTTGTTCCGTAATATATTAAGTAATTTAATATATAAAAAAATGTAATAAAGTAAATAATAAATTAATCCGACATATCAAAATTGATATTTCATAATAATTCATTTAAAAGTAAAAATAAATTACATATACTATAATATTAGATACATTATACAATATAATAAAACTAAAAAAGAACACAAAAAAAAAAAAAAAATAAATAAATAACTTAATTGAAATTTTTATTTCACTCAACTTTCTTAAATTAAAATTGTTTTGTATTTTTGTATTTTCTTTTTGTAAAAAAAAAACAAATATACTTTCAGGTCGTATTCGATTCAATTAAAGTAAAGTAAATAAAAAAAAAAATTAAATTTTTTTTTTTTTACGGTATAAAAAAAACTTTTAGCTTTACACACTTTAAATCAGAGAAATTCTTAATAAGAAAATTCTTTTCAATTGAAACCAAGTATTTGTCAAAAATTTAATAAAACGTCACATTTTATATTTTTCACAATTTTTTACAAGATATATTTGAAAAGTTTTTTTTTTTATTTTACAAAATAATGAAAATTTAATAAATACCCACTTATGGAGATTAAAACATTTTTTTAAAACTAGTATTTTTACCATCCCATTCAAACCATCATTATTAAATAAATAAGCAAAATATTCCAGTATATTTTCCTATTCCAGTTTTGGACAGTTATGAATGAAAAAAATGATACAGCGGAGTTAAAGACTTCATTGGGGTAAAATGTAAAACGTGAAAGATAAAGAAATTGTGTGAATGATGATATACTATCGATTCGCCCATGGTAAATGATGAATGAAACGAAATTAAGAATTAGGATGCGGATTACGGATTTAACAACAGATTTTTCGATATTATGTTTTTATAAGACTTCTATATTTTGTAAATTATAATTATGAAAAATTTCAATAAATTATACAAATAAAACTAGAAAAAAAATCATTCCACCAACGTTTACAAAAATTATTTAAAAAATTTTTTTTTTAGAATATACCTAGTATATAATATACAAATAATGAATTAAATAATATTTCTAAACTTGAAATCATCCTACAATTTTAACCACCGATACTTTAAACTAAATTATTATATAAAATGAATATTATATCAAAAACATTTTTCAGTATAATTTAAAACGGTACAGAGGCGGTAACAAATCGTACAAAAAAAAAAAACACTATGACTCGTTTAAAAATATTTACAAAATGGATTTATTTAAAACTTTACATTATTTTAATATTATTTGGTACAATAATAAATACATCAAATTTACCTTTACAATATGAACAAGAAGAACTTCGCAGATATTTACATGAAATTAGAACTCAATCAAATTTACAAGTGAATGCTTGTACAGATTTTCGACAATTTTCATGTGGAAATTTAAATAAACAACCAAATTTAAAATTACCTGGACCATTAAATTCAGAAAATTATGATTTAGTTATAAGAAAACTTTTAATTGATTCTGTATATAAAAGTGAATCAGAAAAAAAAGTAAGTGATTTATTTTTATCGTGTCGTAAAGAACGTGATCCAAAATTAATATTCAAACAAATTGATTCACTTAAATTTATTGAATCATGGCCAATTATAAGAAAACCAACAAGAAAACATATTGCACATATACTTGGTGAAATGTCAGCAATTGAATCAAATTATTTGGAATTATTAAGTTTAAAAGTTAATGAAAATGAAAGAAAATTAGAATTAAATCCATTAATTCGAACACCAATTTTAAATTATGATAATATATTAAATAAAATGGAACAAATGAGTATAAATAGTTTAAATTTTTCATATGAAACAGATAAAATTGTTGAATTTTCAAAAAAATTAAATAATTTTGAATTGAAACGTAAAAATGGTGATTATATTTTACAAAAAAATATTGAAAATTATTTAAAAATACAAGAAATGTTACCAAATTTTGATTGGAATGAATATTTTCAAGGATTATTTAGTTTAACAGAAATTAAACCAGAATCATTTTTAGAAATAACAATTACTTTGAATCAATTTGAATTATTAAATGAAATAATTGATTTATTTTCTATAACTGATCCAAAAATAATGGGAAATTATTTAATATATAATTATATTGAATATTTATCAAATTTTAAATGTGAATATTTTTTACCATATTTTCGACCAGCAATATTAAAAAAAATTTGGGAAAATAATTTAAATGAAGTGAATCAAAATAAACAATTAAAAAATATTGAACGTTTTGAAAAAAATTTAAAAATTGTTGAATCAAAAATAAATAATTTAAATTATCAACCAATAAAACATTTAATCGATATAAAAAAATATGTAATTAAAAATCAAAGTTCAATATCAAATGATGAAATTTATAATCGTTTTTATAGTTCATTTAATATTAATTCTGAAAAATATTATTTAAATGTAATGAGATATTCAGCTTCAATATTAAAATATTCATTACCAGAATTAAAAAATTATTTTCTTGAAATACCTGATCTATTAGGATTTCGTAAAGCAATTACTGGTATATTAGATGATTCAATTGATCCATTTTTTAATTCAAAACCATTTTTATATTATTTTATATCAGAAAATCTTTATATGTGGAAAAAATTATTTGAATCAAATGATAATAATATTAATTGGTATAATAATACAATAGCAAATCATTGTTTGGATCAACAAAAAGAAAATCATATTATTGAAGAAAATTATAAATATTTAAATGAATATGCTGCAAATCGTTTAGCATATTTAGATTATAATCAATATTTATATAAATCTGGTTTAAAATTAGTAATTGATGCTGAAATAAATGCAATTGGTTTAGGTGATTCAGAAAAAATATATTTTTTAGCATTAATGCAAAATATCTGTCATAAAAATAAACCAGAATTAGTTGATCGTTTATTAAGAATATTAAAACATTCAGAATTATTTATTGAAGCATATCAATGTCCGATTACATCTGAAATGAATCGTTTATTGGATAAAAAATGTAAATTAAAACGTTGTAGTCCACAAATTGATCCATTAAAAATAATGGCATATAAAGTAGATTGTTAAGGTGAAAAAAATAACAAAATAAAAAAAATAAATATGTTTTTTTTTAAATAAAGATAAATCAAAATAAAAAAAATTTGTTTTGTTTGTTTGTGTATCAGTTTTAAATTTCCTTTCCCAAAGAATCCTTGTTATATCCTTATCCTTAAAAACAAAACTATATATTTGTATTAAAAGAGTTATCCTAAAGTCTAGTTTAAAAGATGGTTGGTTTTGGTTAGTTAAAGTTCAACATTATCTAAATGAAGCACATGTTGGATACCTATTAATTTATTCAGTTAATTTTGAAAATTTTTGGAACTAACTATTACAACAAAAGTTCTTTTTACAGGTATTGGAGGTACCCAATTCAGTGAGTGTAGTAAGTAATTTGATTTTTATAAAATATGGTAATAACTAATAGGTGCATAAAGAAAACGGTAACTTTCCGTGTAAAAAATCCATGTAAATTGCAATTAAATTTAAATAAATTCCAAAATGAGTTTTTTATTTTCAAGAACCAATATAAATTTTAGAATTTCAAAAACAAAAAAAAAAAAGTAATGTATGCATTTTAATGTTATGTTATGTATGTATTATGGTACGTAGGTAATATGTAGGTAATGTTAAAAGGACGATCTTGATGTTTAATATAACAAATATTTATTTGAATTTTAATTTAATTTTATAATAACTTTGCAAAATTGTAGTGTAACTCTATAGAGAAGAGGTTATACCGTACTAAAAATAATTAATTAATTATATTTATAATAGTTTTCGATCATCATCAACCTTAAAAAAAATTCAAATCAAGCATTTTCTATATTTTATGTTTACTACAACAACTGGTACTGTAATGCAACAATTGTATATAAGCTACAGTTCAAAAATAAAACAATGGACACATAGTTACTATACATTGAAAAAACACTATTCTTGATTTTAAATTACAAAACAATATTTGTTTACAAAATAAGGAAAACAAAATGATATGAAATAAATGTTTTTCCATTCAATTTAATACTTACGAAAATTTAAAATTTACTTTTTATATAAAAAAGTATAACTTTTTATTTATGTTGTATAAAACAATTTTGTAGATGCTAATTTATTTTTTAAATTTTGTATATTTTTATATTAAATATTTAAGTATTCAACACTTTTTAATTCATTTCGAAATAAAAACAAAAAAATAATTGAAATATTCTGTTTCCTAAAAAGGAGGGCACATATTTTATTATATGTATGATATATAATATATACGTATATGTTTTTTTGGTACATATGCGTAATTTTAAAATTACGCAATAATAAATTAAAAATAGTTGTTGTTTAATAAAATATTAAAAAATCGTTGTTTAATATAAAATATTTATATTTGAAAGTTAATTTTTATAATATAATATTGTTTGCATTTCTTATATGTGAAAAGAGTATAATTGAGAGTATAGTTGGTAAATGGAACACTAATTTAACATAACCGTATTTACTTATATCTATTCTTTATATCTAAAGATGATTAAGTTGGAAGCAGAAAAGAGTAATTTACTCTGTAAAAATAACACAAACATTTCGATTTAAGATTCAAAATTGCTAAATATTATAATGAACAAATTTTGAACAGTTTCTATTATAGACAAAACAAAACGTTAGTATAAGGTTATATTTAATGGGTAAAATTATTCTAACAAACAAATTCTTTTCTAAATTTTAACATTTTAACTTTAGCATTTATTAAATACTCAATTTTATCATTTTTGCGGATCGGTAATTATCGGATCGGAACAACTGAGTGCAGGTAATTTTTCAAAATGAAACATTTTCACTCAAATGTACGTTGTAAACCTGTAACCATTTGATCTGCCAGAAAAAATAAAATGTTCATCCAATCTCTATATTTTTTAGCTAAAAATTTTAAAAGCGCATGGATTTTAATTGGGTTTGCTACATTATCTTTTATGTCAAAATCTAATGCGACAAAATCTTGCATACAAAATCTTGCTTTCGAAAATCTTTTAAAAGAACATCTTTTTTCCAAAATCTTGCATGTAATTCAGAATGTCACATATTCTTATATATAAATATTCTGGAAAAAGAGGTAAACCTGGTTTTGAATCCAACTCTACAATCCCTCCTAACTCAGAATCTCACATATACATATACATAAATATTCTCGAAAAAGCGTATAACACTGCTTTTCCATACATACTTACTGTTTATACATACTTTAAAAACAAAGCCACAATCTGTTCCTTTAAAAATGTTTTGCAAGATTTTGTTCGTGAATGATTTTATAATGCAAGATTTTAGAAAGATAGATTTTGCAATGCAAGATAAAAAAAAAGCAAGATTTTTTTGCAGATTGTTTTTGGCGTGCAGGATTGTGTCCCGCTCCTATTTTAATTCAATGGTAATACAAAAACTAATTAAAACAATAAAAAAAACAAGGTAGAATGTACACCAAGGGTTTTTAAAACCACCTTGCGCACATTTCCAAAACACAATACAAACTGTTTAGAATTGTGACTTGCACAAAAATTTGAAAATTTAAAAAATAAAATTTAAGAAATTTTTTGTAATAAGAAAATATGTGAAAATAACACTTTTCTAGAATTTTGAGGGGCTGTAACTCTGGAACCCTATATAACTAAATTAAACCTTTAACACACGTTAAAATATATTTCTGTAGCTTTAATTTTTATATCTTTCCGAAGTAAAATGTAAAATGTGTATTTATAATAAGTATTTATTACAGGTTTCTAAGTTACAGGTGTTTAAAAATAGCAAATTTTCAATTTTTGAGCCCTAATAGCTAATAAACAAGGGTGGCCCAAAAAAATTTTCTGAGCAAACTTATTCTAATTCTAAAAGTTATTTCTTGCCTCAAAATTTCAAGCCTCTATCTAAAAGCGTGCCGGGGTTATGAACGTAGAAAAATTATGCAAAATTTGGTTTTCACATAACGGTACATTTAAATACTAAATTTAAAAAAATTGTATAATTTTGATATTATTTTACAAATTTAAAAAAAATACCTGTCACATGACGTTTTCAGATTGAAAAAATCTTAAGCAGAACCTTTAAGATATATGCATTTAAAAGTCGGTCTTTTTCAAAGTTTGAGCGGCTGTAGCTTCATAATGGATGGGGCTACATGAAAAATTTGTTCCACAAAATTATTTTTTTTATGAGACCTACCCATGGTTAAACCTACCTACCCATTTTTTTTTTTTCTATCTTTAACGGTGTAGAAGTTTTGTAAACAGACGGACAGAGTGAAACTAATAAGCACATTTTTTCAAAAATTTTTTGTCAAAAAAAAGTCAAATTTGTAGCATGAAAGATACAAGACTATGTGAGAAACATTTTATTTTATCTCAGCTTTTCTTTCGTCTAGAAAATATTGGAGTTAATCATTTATACAACAATATTTTTTTTATTAAATTTTCAATTTTCAATTTTCAATTTTCTTTTTACAAATATTTAAATGTAAAGAATAAAAATTTTCCTTTATCAATAAACAAAAAAAGTAAAGAAACAAAGTTAAATGATCAAACCAAAAAAATGTTCTATCTCAAAAAACCTTTAAAAAATTACAAAATCGCAACGCAAAAAAAAATTATTAAAATTAAACTTAGTAAAAATAGTAAAATTCAAAATTCAGTGTAATTTACAAAAAACAATCTTTAAATATTTAAATGTTCTAGAAATATTTTCTATTTACACAAAATAATTTAAAATCATTAAAATTACAAAATCGCAACACAAGAAAAAATTATTAAAATTAAACTTTTATAGTAAAATTCAAAATTCAGTGTAATTTACAAAAAACAATCTTTAATTAGAATGTTCTAGAAATATTTTTTATTTACACAAAATAATTTAAAATCATTAAAATTTCAATTTGAAAACAAAAAGATACATATGTACATATGTATGTTTATTTTATGGACAACATTAAATTTGAAAATTTCGTAATGTAAATCCACAATAGAATTGTTTACATACTTTTTGTTTGATTATTCAACTTAGCTTAAATTTCTCTGACACATTGACACATTGACATTTCAAGTGATTTCATGAAGCCCTTGACAAAATTATAAAACACATACTATCTACTTTTTTTTATGTTTTCCTACACCATATTTTGTTCTCATGCTAATGTACAGAATTTCAATGTAAAAATTTAAGCAATTATAAAAAAATTTAGTAGCGTAACCGAAAATACATATGGCTTTAAATCCTGCACAAGCATTTTACAAGCATTTCCATTTTAAGAGAAAATTGTTAAAAAATATGATTAGTATTTATTTAAAGTCAATCATGTAAAAATAAGAATAACTAGATGAATAATAATATCAATATCCAAAAGTAGGGGTTGTAATGCATTACAATGAATGATTCTATTATCAAACTTTGCAACTCCTTTCGCATATATATTCTCATATTTTTCACCAAACCAAATACATTTTACCATACCAATACAAATTAATTTTTGGCCCCTAAAGGTTTAAACTTGAAAAAATCAAATTAATGACATAAGGTTATTTTAACCTCTTAATATAGAATTAGTGTGCTTCGAACAAATAAATTGAATTTCCAAATTCATTAGCAATAAAATTTAGTAACAGTGACAATAAATATAAAAAAAAAAAAAAATACAGAAAAAAACTTTTTAGGGGGCTACTTTAATTAATCATCCAAGTCTAACCTAGATTCAATATTTTATTTTTTTATTTTTTTTTTTCTATTTATTTTTTTTCTTTTACTTTTCTTTCATTTTCATTTAAAAAAGCATGTCTTTATATTATTTTAGTCAATATTAAAAACTTAACAAAATTTTCTCTCGATCTTTCTAAAAAATATAAAATTAAAAATCAGCTCTCTCCATCACAGGACCGACCGCTATTACACGAAAAGTATAATGCCAAAAGTCATAGAGTCATTTTACATAATAATTTATATCAAAGCAAAATAACTTCTAATAAATTAACATCATTATATAATATAATTTTTTAGAGATATAAAAAAGATAAAAAAACCAAAAAAAGTTGTTCGTATGAAATTTGAACTTAGAAAAAAAATTAAATAAAAGTAAAAGTTAGTCGGATCAAAAAATGTTCTATGGCAAAGTTGTTGCTTTTTACTTCTTCTTAATATTTTTCTTAATTTTTTCTGTTACTTTTTCTGTTATGTTAATTATTCGTAAAAAAACTTAAAAATGATACTAGTAAACTGCTACTTTCGCTTGTCCGATTTGCTCCAAAAGCTTATCAATCCGAAATAATTACATCCAAAACCTCAAATATGAAATTTCAAAAAATTCCGCTCAGTCATTTAGGCTGTACACGTGCCCACAGTATTACCCACAAACCCACATACACACACACCCACAGGCATCACCCTCATCCATAAAAACAATTTTTTACAGCCTTCTACGCAGCGGAGAAATACATATTTGCCAAAATCCCGGGTACTAATTTTTAGTATGAAAACAATACCTACCTTATACATTAATGTATGCTGACGGTAAAAAAAAATTGTGATGGAAAAGAGTTTAATGCTTAATATCCAGAGCAAATTTTAAATAAATAAAATTTTTGTCTGTGGTCTTTTCAATTAAATCGAAAAAAAAAACAAAGTAGAATGTAAACCAGCGGTTTTTAAAAGCGCACATTTCCAAACACAATACAAAATGTTTGTAATTGTGACTTGCAAAAAATTTTGAAAATTTCATGTAATAAGAAAAAACGTGAAAATAGGACTTTTCTGGAATTTTGAGGGGCTGTAAGTTCGGAACCCTATATAAATAAGAAAAACCGTTAACATACGTAAAAATATATTACTGGACCTTTAATTTTTATCTATTGCCGAAGAAAAACTTGTACAGGTGCTTAAGTTGCAGGTACCTAAAAATAACAAATTTTAAATTTTTGAGCCCTAATAGCTCTTAAACGGGAGCTGATACAAAAAGATGTTCTAAGGAATTATACTTATACTAATTCTAAAAGTTCTTTTTTGTCTCAAAATTTTAAGCACCTATCTAAAAGCGTGCTGGAGTTATGAAGGTAGAAAAATCATGCAAAAATTGCTTTTCACATAACGGTAAATTAAATTTTGATATTAACTTATAAAGGAAAAAAAAATCCTGTCGAATAGCGTTTTCAGATTGAAAAAATGTTAAGCGGAACATGAAATAAGGGCTTTTTCAAAGTTTGAGGGGCTGTAGTTCGCTGATAGATTGGGTTACATGAAAAAGTTGTTCCACAAAATTAATTTTTTTATGAGACCTACCCATGGTTAAAATTTTTTTTCTCTATCTTTAACGGTGTAGAAGTTTTATTCAATACAGACGGACAGACGGACGGACAGAGTGAAACTAATAGGCACATTTTTTTAAAATTTTTTTGGAAATGTGCTGAAAACAGCTTAGTCATTAGAGTAAATGACTCAAAAATTAGAGTCAAAAATGTCAGGGTTAATTAAGAAACCAACTTTTGTTTAAATTCTCATTCTCTCTCTTTTTTTTTTTTCTTTTTATATTTTTAGACTTCCGTCTTTTTCTGTTCTATATACGTATGTATATATTACTAGAAATTAATTATATAAATATTTATATCTTTCATTTCACACTATTTTAAAATAGGGTATATAAAATTTTTTAATACTCAAATTTTAATCAGTTATTTATTGTTATCAGTTCGTTCGACACCCAAAGTTGAAATATAAATAAAATAAAAAAAAGCATAGTTCGCATCGTCGCGTATACAAATATAGTGTTTATAAAAAATTGTTTTCTTTTTTTAAAAGGACATTACGCAAAAAAAAATAATAAATAAATAAAAATAAAACAAAATGTTATATAAAATTTGTATTTTAATATTATTAATAATATCATTTATAACAAGTTATGGTTTTTATATACCAAATTCATTAGAACATTTAAATTCAAATGATATAAAATATAAAATTTATTTAGAAGAATTAATTTCATTTACAAATTTATCAGCTGATCCATGTGATGATTTTAAAAATTATGCATGTGGTAATATGTTAAAACATTTAAAATCACCAAGTTTAATGAAAATAAATGATTTTGATATTATTAAACGTATTATATTTAATGCAAATAATAAAACTGATGTTGAAAGAAAATTAATAAATTTATTTTTAACATGTGAAAAACATCATAATTTAACAGATATGTTTAAACAAATTGAATCATTACGTCAAATAACAAATTGGCCAGTTAAAAAAGAACCAACATTAAAAGAAATTGCTAAAATTTTAGGTGAATTATCAGCATTTGATTCAAGTATATTTAGATTTATAATAAGTCAAGGTAAAATTTATTCAATACATCATCCAATCATTTATTCTGAATATGATATACAATATATTATGAATCAATTAAATGGTAATGGTTTTAATAGTGATCCACAACAAATTATTATTACATCTGAAGAAATTGTTGAATTATCAAAAAAAATTTATAATTTTACAAATTTAAATGATAATAATATAAATATAAATAATAATTATACAAATAAAATAATATTAACTGAAGGTATTAATGATTTAAAAAAATTATTACCAAATTTTGAATGGGATTCATATTTTGAAGGACTTTTTAATTTATTAAATATATCAATAAATGAATCAAATAAATATATAAAAGAAATTGTTAATATTGAATTAGCTAAAGATATAATACAATTATTAAATACATATGATAAAAAAATAATTATGAATAAATTAATATATAGATATGTAAAATTTTTAAGTGGATTTGAATGTACAGATTTATTACCATTTTTTAGACCAGTATTATTAAAACGTATATGGAATGAAATTATAACAGATGATATAAAAAATGAACAATTAAATTTTTTAAATAATTTTGAAGAAACATTAAAAGAAATAAAAAAAGTTACTGAACATAATTCAATGGATGAAATAATGAAAAAAATTTCAATTAAAAAACATATTTTATTAAATCATTCAAATATTTTAAATGATGATTTATTAAATAAATATTATATAAATTTAGAAGTTGATTCAGAAAATTTTTATTTAAATTATTTAAAATTATCAATATATTTATTAGATATATTACAACCAAAATTAAAACAATATTATATTGATAATGATAATTATAATAATAATGATAATAATAATGATATTAAAAATATTATATTAACAACAATAGAAGAAGATTTTATTAAAGTATTTAAAGGTGAATATGATCATATAATTAATCCAAATCTTAAAGATAAACCAATATTATATCATTTTACAACTGATAATTTATATTTATGGAAAATATTTTTTGAAAATAATCCAGTTTGGAGAAATTATACAATTGCTGAAGAATGTTTATCACAACAAAATGAAGATCGTTCATATTTAGAAAATACATCATATATGGATACATTTGCAAGTAATCGTGTTGCATTTTTAGAATTTCAACAATATTTAAAAGATAATATTGAAACATTAAAAAATATAAATAAATTAATTAAAAAATATAATTTAGATGATATGAAAAAAGTTTATTTTATATCATTATATCAAAATGTTTGTCATATAAATAAAAAAAATTCTGAAAAAACATTATTAAGAGTTTTAAAACATTCAGAAAAATTTGTTGAAACATTTAATTGTTCAAAAAATTCAAAAATGAATCGTTTACCAAATAAATTATGCAGAATACATGAATGTACATCATATGAAGGAAAATTTGTTTTAAGACCATATATTTTTCCAAAATGTTCAAATATAAATCGTAATCGAAGTGTTGCAAAATAAAAAACAAAAAAAATTAAATTAAAAATAAATACATATTTAAAAAAAAATTAAAAAAAAAAATTAATTGAAAAATATTATTATTTAATATATTATTTAGTATTTTAAAACAGATAAATAATATTATAATTTTTATTTACTTGTGTTAAAAAAAGAGTTTTATTAGGAAATTATTAGGAAATATGAAGATTTTTATAAAATCAAATAATATAATATAAATAAAATACAATTTAAATTTAATTTAATTTATAAAATTAATAATTTAATCATTATTTTATTATTTTAAAAACTTTTTGGCGACATATTCTTAATATACTTTAAAATTTAACATTTATATAATAATTAAAAAAAATTGTTTCATTTTTTGAAATTATATTTAAAAAAAAAAATATTTAAATTATGACAATACATTAACCTCCAAAGAATATACAGGATTTGTAATGGATTTTTTGGCAATGCTAATGAAAGTGGCGATTGATAAAATTTGTGTTCATAAAATAGTGGGAATGTCTTAAGCCTCAAATACATATTTTTATTCATTAAGGAACTTAGGGAAATATTCCTCATATATTACATTCTCAAATTTATTTCCGGGACTGAATGAGGATAATAAGAAAGAAGATTGATGGATCATTAAGTGAAGATGATCGATAATAGTGGGTATATTACCAACTTTTGTTGGTATATAATAGTCTATTTAGTGTTCATTTTGCGACTATTAAAGTATTTTAATTAAATATTAAAGAAAATTAAAAAAAAAAAAAATTGAATGTATGAAGTATTGACTAAAATTATGTTTTGTTCAACGGAAACGAATTTTGAAACGTCATCGAAAAAAAAAAAAATCTTTTAAAACCAAACCAACCAAAGTGACAAAAATATTCTTTTAAACAATTGGTTATATTTTCGAAGATTTGTATAGATATTAAAGAAGAACTTTTAAAAGTACATTATTGCATGTCTATAGTGGAAAACTTTAAAATTTATCCATATTTTAAAATTTTAAATTTCGATAAAATTACAATCAAAGTTTTAATCAATTTTGTATATGGAAAAAAGAAGACTGCAGTATTTTGGTGGCACTTTTATATCTAATTTAGAAACTGTTTTATTTATGATATTGCAATAAATAAGTTGGTGCAGTACTCATCCGAAATATTATGGTGGGTTTAATTTTAAAATACTCAGTTGAATAGTGCCACAATTAAAATTATTAATCGATAAATTAATATTAATAATCACAATTAAAATTAATAATCGATTAAGATTATTTGAACTGAAGGAAACTGCCAGAATCGTAAAAAATGCAATATATTTCTTAAAATCTATAGTAGTTATTTTAGACGAAAATGTATATAAACACAAATGTGTCAGTCTTCCATTTTCAACAAAAATCTTCATATAGAAAGTAGGTTGATAAAAAATAGTGTAAGGCGGCCAATTTCTTAAATTATGTTTGCTAAAGTAGACTAAAATGTAGGTAATAAAATCACGAATTTTTCTGCTATTATAAATTATATTTTTCATTTTTGCACTTGTAGCAGAATTTTTCTGAGGGTGCGATTATGTATATTTTTGTATATTTATATAATATGTTATTGCAGTGGTCTAGTGGTTAAGAGCGTATAAAATACGCTATAAACACCGAGGGAGTGCGGGTTCGAATCCCACACACGTCGTAAGAGTTATTCCCCCTTACGACATTTACAGCCACGCCTGGACTGGAAAGGCTGTGTAATTTCCTATTCACATTTATGTGGCAGAAAAATGCATTAAAAACAAAAAAGAAAAAAAAAGTTCAATGTTGAAAATGTGAAAAGTAAAGAAATATTGTACAACCTTTAAATTTTGTCCACACATTTCAATAATCACTGAAAAATTTAGTTCCAATGTTAACAATTAAATGTATTATAATTTAATTTTCATTGTTAATTATTTTTATTTTTAATGAAATTTTTTATACATTTTTTATTAATTCATTCTTTTGTTTTATAGAACTTTCTTTAAAAAAAAAAAACTTTATTTATATAAAAGAACTTATTTTTTTTTTTTTTTATTAAAATAATTACAAATTTTATATACAAAGAAAATATTTTCAATAAATTTCAGATTTATCGACATACCAATAAAAAATAATCAGTAATTCTGATATGGTAAATGAAAAATATGAATGCAAAAATAAAAACAAAAAAAAAAAAAAATTAAAGAAATTGAAAAAATTCAATGAACCCTTTTAACAGATATACTTTATAAGTAAATTCTCTCATTTAAAATTTTTTTTTAGACAGACAGGCAGGCAACTTGTTTTTACTTTTTTTTTTTTTTTTAAAAACTACATACTCTCTTTAAAATATTTTAAAAATTTTAATATTTAGATTGTATATTTAAATATTCATACATATTCATACCAAAATATAAATTTATAAATATATAAATTTATTCGAATATATATATAGCTATATATTATATATATATATACAAAAAAAAAAATACATTAAATATTATATGAAAATTTCTGAACTCTTTCTTTCTCTTACTCTTCTTTTTTTTTTTTTTTTTTTTTTAACACCAAATTGAATTGAATAAAGAAAGTATTATACCGTATACGATTTGTTACATACTCTGCAATCCGCATGTATCAGTGTTTAATTTTAATAAAATGGTTAGCAAAATTGATTTGGAAACCAGTTTCTCATTAAATTTTGTTCGTTCAACATCGCAAACTAAATAAAAGAATTAAACTCGGATTATTAGACGATCAAAATATTCATTAACTTGTTTTTTTTTTTTTTTATAACGGATTAATTTTGCATAATTGAATTCAAAAAGAATTTAAAGAAATTCTTTTAGTGAAAAAAAAATTTACAACAAAAAAAAATAATAATGAATAAATTAATAAATTTATTACAATTATTAACAAAAATATGGATAACATTTATAATATTATGTCCGTTTACATTATCAAATTGTTTAACATTATCAGATATTGATGATATTGAAAAATTTAAAAATTATATAATAGAATTAAAAACAAATGCTAATTTTAAATTTGATCCATGTCATAATTTTACAGAATATGCATGCGGTAATTTAAATTTAAATCAATTAAAAAATAATCCAAATATTTTACCAACAACTGTTGATGATCAAAATTTATTAAATGTTATTGAAAAACTTTTTATTGATCAGAAAAATAATATTGAATATGAAAATGAACCAATTGATATTAAAATTGATCAAAAAATACATGATTTTTATTTATCATGTCATAGAAAACAAACAAATAACAATAAAAACAATAATAATAATAATTTAAAAGAATTCTTTCAACAAATTGAACCATTAAATGAAATTGAATCATGGCCAGTTAATAAAAATTTTACATTAAAAATGATCGCAAAATTTATTGGTAGTATATCAGTTATTGGTTCAAGTTTATTACGAATATTTCATGATGGTAGAGGTTCATTAATATTATATCCAATACATAATTTACCAGATTCAATTGATGATATAATTGAAAAAATGAAACAATTTAATAATAATAATAATAATAATAATATTGAAAATGATATAAAAATTGAAGCTGAAAAAATTATTATATTAACAAAAAAATTAATTGAATTACAAAAAAAATATTTATATGATAATCCATATAGAATAAATGAAGAATTAGATCAAAGTTTAATTGAAGTAAATAAATTAATACCAAATTTTGATTGGTATGAATATACAAAACAAAGTTTAAAATTTATTAATATTAATTTAAATGATTTAAATGGTTTATCATTTTCAATAACAAGTTTAAATTTAACAAAAGAATTAATATATATATTAAATAATTATGATAGTAAAATAATTATGAATTTAATTATATATCAATATACACAAATGGCAAGTCATACATGTGAACATTTATTATGGTTTTTTAGACCAGGACTTTTACGTAAAATATGGTATTTAAATTTAAATAATACTGAACAATATCAAACATATTTAGAACGTTTTGAATTACGTTTACAAAAAATTATTGATATTGATATAATAAATGATCCATCAATAAATATTGTTGAAAAATTAATAAATATGAGACGTTATATAATAAAAAATTATAAAAATTTATTAAATAATGAACAATTTTATAATTATTATAATTTTTCAATTAATTCAAATAAATATTATTTAAATGCATTTAAATATGCTGGAAATTTTATAAAATCTATAGTATTACCACGTTTACAAAATATACAACAATTTCATAGAGATGATTTTGTTAAAATTTTTGAAGGTGATTATGATCATATTATTAATCCAAATTTATATATAAAACCATTTTTATATCATTTTATTACTGATAATTATTATTTATGGAATTATTATTTTCAAAGTAATCCAATTTGGAATAATTTAAAACATGCTGAAGAATGTTTAAAATTACAAAATGAATTTAAAATATCACATTATGAAAATATTGATTTTATGAATTCATTTATATCAAATAAAATTTCAGCATTAGATTTTTTTGATTATTTAACAGAAATAAAATATAATCAAAAATATGATAATTTAAAAGAAAAATATAAAAAATTTGATGAAATTATAAAAATATCTGGTATTGAATCATTTAAAAAATTTTATTATATATCATATTTTCAAAATGTATGTTATGAAAATCATTCTGATTCAATTAATTTACAATTAAAAATTTTAAAATATTCAAAATTATTTAATGATATTTTTCAATGTAAAAATAATACAGAAATGAATCAAATTTATAAAAGAGTTTGTGATTCTGATGAATGTTCAATTAAACAACAAAATTTATCATTATTGCCATATTGTAAAGTTTAAGACAGATAAAATTCTTTTTTTTTTTTTTTTTTTTATATTTTAAATTTAAGTGATCTTTTAATTTATTATTAAAAAAAATAAATTGTAATTAAATTAAGATATTAAAGAAAAATTTAATGGTGTTTTATTTATTTCAACAGAAAATATAATGATAGAAAAATATATTTCTAAAATATTTTGTTATCTGTTTAAATTATGTATTTTAATATTTCTAATTTACATAATAAAAACTTTATTAGGAAGGATTATCCTAATATGTTTAATACTTTAGCTTGGTAGAAATCTGTAAAATTTAGTAAGTTGTAAGATATCGAAGCAAAAGCAAATAGGCAAAGCAAAAGCAAAGCGAATGCTCGTATCTCAAAATTTCGTTTTATCAAAATCTCGTTTTTTAAAATATCGTTTTTTTAAAAATCTCAGAAATCTCGTTTTTTTATCAAAAAATACAGACAAAATAAAAAATTGTAATTCTTAATTTTTATTGAAGAATATTTTATATTTTTCATCTAAATTGAACAAAATTTATAAAATAAAACATTTCCTATGTATGAAATAACATATTCTATGAAAATAATTATTATAAAAAGTTTAATGCAATATTATATTTTAGAAATTTTCAATGTTATTTTCAAAATTGATTTTCTTCATATAAAAACGTAAACATTTTTACTAAATTTACTATTATTCATAGAGAAATGTCGAAATTCAATACTATTGTCGGAAAGCCTTGGCATACTATTAGTATTTATTTTAGAGTTGGATACAAAATCAGAGTTTCAAAAATTTTTTTAGCGGGGGTTTGTAGCCCCCATTCATTCAAAATTAATTTTTTTCAGATAAAAATATCGAAATTTTTACATATTATTTTTCATAGGGAAATGTCAAAATTTAATGCATTTGTAGGAAAGCCTCTAATCCTTGATATACTATTAGTTGTGATTTTAGAGTTGGATTCAAAAGCAGGGTTGCACCCTTTTCCAGAATATTTCTATGTATATACATATATATGAATACGTGAGATCTAGAATTAGGAGAGATTTTAGAGTTGGATTCAAAATCAGGGTTTATACGACTTTTACAGAATATGTTATTCATATATGTATATGTGAGATTTTGAATTAGGATGAATTTTATAATTGGGTTCAAAATTAAGGTTTCAATAATTTTATTAACGGAGGTTATTATTCCTTTAAAAATCCCATATTCATATGCATACACGTTTACAACGTTTAAATTATTAAGGAGTAAAATTTAAAAAAATAAGTTAAGTATGTAATTTTTTGAATATACAAAAAATTTTATATAACTTTTTTAAAGTTTTACACAAAATATAAATGAAAGAAAAAACTTTCATTTATGAGCGAATGCGTTTCAATATATAATATTTATGCCATCATTAACATTCTTATTTTTTTAACTTCAAAATGAAGTTAATTTTAAAGTGTTTCGTCCATCTAACACTACTGTACTGCTCAGTAGGTAATTTGTAGTGTTGGACTACCTAGTCAAACCTAACTAAATTTTTATCCACCGCATTGCTTTATATAAAATTTTAATAAAATTAACTGCGAAAGTACTTTTTGATGTCCTATAGTTCATAAATTAATATTGGAAGAATATAGGTAATAAAAATTTTAAAATAATTATTTTTTTTAATCATAGTATCCATTTGTTTTAAAGGTGTTAAGAAATGGAATTAAATTTATTACAAATTTATTACAATATTGCATACTTTTAGGCGAATTGTTAATGTATACGCCGTGCAATTTGTTTTTCATAGATATTCAAATATTTAAAATAAAACATGCTAAGAATTAAAAGTAATTAAAAACAAGCTAAGAAGAAAAAGTTACAATAATTATTTAAAATATTATTTAAAAAAGATAAAATGAAATAATTTTAATCAAAGATTTCATACAACATAATATTACTATATAATCAAAGGTTAATCAAAGCGAACCCAAACATATTTATAACTTATCAACATCTCACAATATAAAAACTCATTTTAAAAATGTAACGTGTATATGAAATACGCCAACTTTTTTTTTATTAGCTATTTTTATTTTTAATATTCATTCTAATAATTTATAATAAATACCATCAGAGACAATATCACAACTTATTAAAGTAATACCGAAAAAATTATATATATTATAGGTATATCTAATAATTTTATAGAATACAATTATTATTACTTAAATTACATATATGTATATGTATATTTATTATAATTATTAATATACTTTACATTAACATTATAAGTACCCACATACATATGCCTTCATAAACATTTTATTCACTATACACATATTCAAGAAAAAAAAAATTTGAACATGTCTTAATTTCTCAACATAAGTAGCAAGGTGGGTAGATTTTAAATTACCCAATTTAAATATTAAAAATACATTGATTTTGAAAAATAAATTATGAGTATGTATTAGTTTTTCTATACATGAAATAGGGCCATTTGGATTTGCCCAGCTTAGAACTACTTAATATTATTCTAACTCTTTTCTAATAGATAAAAATGTATTTTTTATTTAATAGCTTTTACCGTTTAAGAATTATAGACTTCTAAACGCAATTTTAGAAAGAAGGTCTCTAAAACCGTCTCCGGAACAATTTTTCAAGGAAAATTTTTTTTTAAATTTGAATAGTAGGGAAAATAACATAATAACAAGCTAGTAAACTTTCATAGCAGACTTTTTTAAAAACAAAATAAGTCTACCTATTGCAAAACAAAAAAATTCCATATTAAGATACAAATTAATATTTTTAATAGATCAAAAATTACAAACTAAATTTGTAATACAATATAAGTACATACGTACAGTTGACAATTGAAAAAAAAAAATATATACATATATGCATATAGTATAATAGAATAAAAAATGATGTACATATTACCTACGTACGATGAAGCACCTCAGAATAAAGTGTAAACCTACATATGGTTTTTTGTCATTACATCTGTACTATTTATTTATTTATATTAATATTACATACATAAATGTAATGCAATATTATTGAACCATCGGCTACCAAGGCCATTATAGGTTTTTATAGTATATAGTATTAAATTCTATATACTAATATTATTTATTTTGTTTATATTATATACTATATATTTATATTATATTTGGTCGTAAGGGGGGTATGTAAAGAAAAAAACACTTACGACCTGTGCAGGGATCGAACCCACACTCCTTCGGTTAATACGCTACACACCTACCTACTAGGCTATCGAAGCCCCTACATCTGTACTATTAAAGTTCGCCCACCCGAAATTTTACATCACGATCCGCCACTGGCTATCATATCTACTTAGTACTTCGTAAATATAATTTTAAATTTTAACTAATATGTATTACTAATATGAAGTAATTTATTTATTTATTTATATTAATATTATATACAAATCATGAATAATTCAATATTACTAAACCATCGACAACTAAAATCATTATATAGATAGAATAATATTATTTACTTTGTTTATATCTAAAATATATTATATATTTACATTATATTTCTTAACAAAGGTTATTTTGCAGTAATTTTCCTACCAATTAAAATAAAACCTACTATCTTTGCGTAGTAACATAAATTTAAAATGAACGATTATTTTTTGAAAAATATTTGCATAGTTTTAGGATTTTGATACAAAAGATTTTACTTTTAGAGTACCTATCCGGAAATTTTTGTTATAAGAAAGTATAAAGTATTGTATACCTATATTTCTTTTGTTTGTCAATTTAGTTGTTCACAAAAAAAAAAAAAAAAAATTAATAGGAAGCAAAATCATATGTTATTTAAAAAAATTCTCAAAAAATAAACAATATTATAGTATTAACATAAATATTTTAATAGGAATAACATAAATAATCAAGTCAAAATAAATGTATACAAAATAAATTAAAAAAATTATAATAACAATAACATAACAATAATAATACAATAAATTAATAACATATATAACAATATATAAGTCCTTAATAACACTTAATAAACATGTATAATGTATATGCACATATGTACATTATAAGTATCTTTTGTTCGAATTTATTGTTGTCTTGTTTTTTTTTTCTCCTTTTTTTTTGTATTAAATAGTAAAGTATCTAAAGTATAAAAAAAATAAATTATGTCATCTCCTTATTAAAAATAAAATTTTTGATAAATTAAATATTTTATTATTAATATTGTATTAATATATTTGTTAGCAAACGTAAAACTTCTTTATTTAGAAAACAGGAATAATTTCGGTCAATGTACACTGTTTTTTTTTTTTTTTTTTTGGTTTTTTACTTTTTGCTTACTCCTCAATCGTGAAACTTTTTTAAGTTTTTTTTTTTCATACTTAATTACGATAATTATAAAACAGTTTTTTTTTTTATTCATTTGAATATTAATTTTACCATTACGATTATAATGATATGGTAAAATTTTTGATTATTTTCAAAAATTATTAAAAATTTGGAATAAATATATCGATTTATATAAATAATGATAATGATCCTGTCTAAATATTTACTACTTTTTATATTTTACATGATATATGGTTGGTTCGCTACTAAATTTTCATAAAAAATAATTTTTTTTTTCTCCTTTCCACTTCGATAAGGAGCATAAAATAACCACTAAATCATTTATTATTCATATTTGATTAAGTTGAATATTTGATTTCTGGAATCATTAGTTTTAACTAAACCGTTAATTACTCACCTAAAGCCTATAACTATCGTACAAGACAATGAAACTTCAATCAATCATTAGTTGGAATCGTTAGTTTCACTAAGCCTATAGTCTACCTATTCTACAAGACTATGAAATATATGAGATTATATTTAATATTTTTATTTGTGCGCCATCTATTATCTTATATACAACAATTATTTTACTTTATTATATATATTTTTATTTAATCATATACAATATGATATTATTTATATGATATAAAAATTAATTAATATTATAATATTCATATAATATGTATACACATACTGTTGTTACTGTTTTAATTAATCTGTTAATACGTTTTTTTAATTAACATTAAAATAATATCGTCGATTTAACGGAAAAATTGACTGCGTATTCAAAAAACTGTAAAAATTACTTAACTCTAAAAAAAAAACTTGCACAACATAGAATCACAATTTTTATTTAGTCAAATTATAAAAGTGTAATATTTTTCTTTAAATACAAGATTATAATTTTAGATGTCACTATGACAAGTCTTTAATATTTTCTATTGCAACCAAAAAACCGTAACTCAATATCTAAAATTTTCTATGTAAACTGATAACATTTTAAAGATTTATTCAATTTAATAATTTTCACATTTATTAAATCAAACATAAAAAGGTTAACTTGTTTTTAACTTTTATAGTATTTCTATACAAATAATACAATAGTTTGTCTGGTTATCGGCATTCAAAATGTTCTCACTTAACAGTACAACAATTCTTAATAATTTTCAAGAGTTATAAATTATTTTCATATATGATTTTGTTTTTATTAAATTTTTATTAACATCATACATTGCACATACATACATATTTTAAAAAAATTTCGTTAAATATCCTATAGTTACTAATTATTTAAAAATTTTATATTTAATTTTTTTTTTTTCTATTTATTTTATTTTCTATCATTATACTAATGATTCGATTAGTATATAATATTAAAAATAGTCTTTTTTTTTTGTTTTTTTTTTTTTTTTATTTTTTTTTGAATCTATAATAGGACAGACTAGTTTCTAGTTTAATGCAAACTTCGGTATTTTTTTTAACAAAATATATAGACTGTTTGATATTTTAATTATAAACAACTCCCGGTTAACTGAAATGAAATTTAAAGAGAAAATTTAATAAAAAAAAAAAAAAAAAAAGAAACAGCAGTTTTAACCACAGATTAATACTTACTGACACATGATAATAAATAAATTAGTATAGAAAGAAAAAAAAAAACAGTTAATTTTTATTATTAATTCAATTATATTATATATCTATATAATATGATATATATAAATTAATATTCAGATACAATATCTTTAAATATAAAAAAAATAAATAAAAAAATATATATACATATTATTTTGTAGTTTTTTAAAGTGTTAAAATTACTTGTTATATAGCTTTTTTGTTCAATTTAAATTTCTTGAATTTAGTCACACTTTGATTTTTTTCAAGAAAAGATCACACAAGTTTTTTATATTAAAAAAAAAAAAAAAAAAATCTTAAAATATTTATCAGAAATTTAAATATTTCTATATATAGGTATATTTCGTATATATACACTTGCATAATAATAAAAAAAAAAACAAAAAAAAAACGATTATGTCTTTTAATTTAATACAATTTTTTCATTTATTTTTTATTATAATATTATTATTAAAATGTATTTTTGCAACAGAAAATTCAAATACAATACAATTAGATTTGGTAAATTTTTTAACAGAATTAAAATTAAATACTGATTTAACAATAGATCCATGTATAAATTTTAAAAAATTTTCTTGTGGTAATATTAAAATAAATCAGAAAAATTCAAAAAAATCATCATCATCATCAACAAATTTAATTGAAGAATGGTATATAAAAAGAAATAATATACCAGAAACTGATATTGAAAAGAAAATTTTTAATTTTCATGAAAATTGTGAAAAAATTTTAAATAATGAAAAAAAATTAATTATTACAGAACATATTAATGAAATTATACAACAAATTGATATATTTAATGAATTTGATTCAATACCAACATATAATAAAACATATTCAATTGATGATATTATAAAAATTATAACAACATTATTTCCAAATGGTGAAAGATCAATATTTTATTTTGATTTAAATTATGAATTAAAAAGTAATATGTATAAAATGTTATTTGATGCAAAATTTTCACCATCAGAAAATATAACAAAAAATGAAATAATTGAAATATTTTTTTTTAATAAAAATTTAACAAATTATAATAATATTATTAATGATATTATTGAATTTAAATCAAAATTAATTGAATTACATTTAAATTCATATACAATAAATAAAAATAAAACAATATTAGAATTTAATACAATAAATGAATTAGAAAATTTTATGCCATCAGTTAAAAATTTTAATTTTACAAAATTTTATATAATTATTAATAAAAATATAAATCCAAATAATTATGAACATAAAATTTATATAAATAATATTGATTTAATTAAATCAATTGTTAAACTTATAAATTCAACTGATACAAAAACAATATTAAATTATATTATTGTTAAATATTTAAAATTTTTTACAACAAATTTAAATTGTAAAAAATTTGAAAATATTATTAATTTAGCAATTTTACGTCGTATATGGAATGAAAATTTAAATGATATAACAATAAAAAGATATGAAAATTTTTTAAATAATTTTGAAATAAAATTTAATGATACAATATTTCAAACATTTGATGATTTAACACAATTTTTTATTAATATTAAAAATAAAAAATTAATATTAAAAAAAAATAAAGAAATATTATCAGAAGAATTTTTAATAAATTTTTATAATAATTTTAATATTAATTCAAATTTAATATATAAAACAATATCAAATTTATATAATTTTATATTAAAATTTATATTACAATTAAAATTAAATAATACAAATAATAAACATGAAGAAATGAGATTATTTAATGGTTATTATAATAATATTATTGAATTAGATATTAAAAATAAACCATATTTATATTTTTTTACATTAATTAATTATAATTTATGGAATATATATTTTAATAGAATTCAAATTGATATTGATTTTTATAATGAATGTTTTCAATTAACTACAATTAATATACCAATAAATTTTATAAATATATTTAAAAGTATACAAAATTCATATCAATTATTTAATTCAACAATAAATGAATTAAATAATGATAATAATATATTAATAAATGAAATAAATATATTTAATAAAACTGAAATAATGAAAAATAATGATATAAATTTAAAAAAATTATTTTTTATTATATTAGCACAAAATGAATGTATTAATAATAATAATAATAATAATAATAATGATGAATTAAATAATTCTATTTTTAATGTATTAAAATATCATGATGAATTTTTAAATAGTTTTTCTTGTTCAGTTGATATAAAAATAAAAGAATTTAATAATAAATGTTTTAAACAAGAGTATTAAATTAAAATTATTTAAAAAAAAAAAAACATAAAAAAAATATATTATTAAAAATTAAAATTAATATAAAAAAAATGTATAATGTATAAATAAAATATTTCTAATTAATAAAAGTTTCTTATAAAAATAAAATCATTTGTTTTTTTTTTTTTTTCAAATTTTTCTTGTTGTTTTTTTAAAATTTAAAAATTTCTTATAATCAAAATTATTTTTTTCAAACGATTTTGTATTTAAAAATTTTATAGTTGAAATTTATGAAAACTAAAGATATTTTATTAAAATTATTAATGTTCTGTGTCTTTTTTGTATCGGATCCTGAAGAATATATTCATATATTATGTATATTAAAATAATTGAAATCAATTAATATGTCTTTGAAATAAACTAAATTATTCAAAAAATGTACTAGTTACATACAAAATATCAAAAATATCTAATAGACATATTATTTCCCTTTTCTTGTTGGCTTATATTTCAAAAAATATTTAAGATTTCTTGGATTTTATTCATTTAATTAAATTTTATTTACATCTCTATAAGATGTTTAAATCGTATATAAAAAATTTTTCTTAAAAAATTTTCAATAATTATATTGTAAAATAAACAATTAATTATTTTTTATATTTTTAAAGTTAATTATAAATTCTTAAGAACCAATAAATTCAAAAAGTTATTGAAGCAAAAGAAAAAATTTACTTATAAAATTTACTTTTTAACATTTGATTTATTTCTCTTTTTAATTTTCAGTAAATAAGTTAAAAGTAAAAAATAAATAAAATGATTGATATAAAAACACAAAAATTATTTTTTTTTTATAAACATTTTAAGGGGAGCGTTCCATAATATCGGTTTAGTAAATCTTTCTCTAATTTTATAAATAAAAATATAAAAAAAAAGAGATTTTCTAAAAACGAGATTTTCTAAAACGAGATTTTCTAAAAACGGGCTTTACTAAACCGAGATTACGAACCCAACCCCATTTTAATAGCTACATATTTAAATGTTGAAGAAATAATGTTCAAATATTTTTAGAAAACACTAAACATTTTGAAAGTATATAACAATTAAGGTTTAAAATTAATTCTCATTCCTAAAAATTCCAATTAAATAATATTTTTTTTTTTATTTTGTAATCATTTTAAATAAGTCTTTTGAATATAAATTAACAAAATTTCTCACTTTAAGTCCTTTCAGATTTTTTTTTTTTTTTTTGTTATTTTTGAATGAATCACTTTTGAAATAAATTTAAAAAGTCCTTTTTTCTACAATATTAGAAATTACCTTATAATGTTAACAATCTAAAAGTTTTGTTACCAACTTATATGCGGGGATTCAGTATTTGTATAAGTACAATACAATAATATAATCTATAATAAAAAAAAAAACAAAAACAAACAAAATATAACACTGTACTATTCAATTCATATCTCTTGGTTTATTAATCAATTTTTCTTTCAATTCTTTACATGATTCGTATAGAATTTTTCTATAACGTAAAAAAAAAAAATAATTCATACCTAAATATTTCAATACTATATAAAAAAAAAACCTGTCAATACTTTCCTTAAATGGGAAAATATTCCACTTCAACATACCTATTTTGCAAAAGATTATGAAAAAAAAAAAAAAAAAATAGATGCCGGTAATGAGATAGGGATCCCACATGTGTAAAATTCAGATAGAGAAAAAGAAAAAAAAAATTTGAATTGAATATTGTAAATAGAAATTTTCAAATAATTTCCGGTTTTATTTCCACCACAAAGTTGGCAAACCAAAATAAAAATTGAAAAAAAAAAAAGAGATTTATAAAAGAATAATAATTAAATCATGTCTATTAAAGAATATATGTACAATATATACAATAGAATTGAGATTTTAGATACCCCATTAAAATAATCAATAAAATTTTAAATTCAAAGACTTTTTTAAGTTTTATTTTGCTTTTTGGTTTACTTTACATAACAAAAACAGTATAAAATTTAAAGCCAAGGTATCAAAACATAAACATTTTTTTTTTTTTTTATTTGAATAATATGAAATTATTTGTTGATCGTTAATCGTGATTTAAATACAAATTAAAAAAAAAAAAAACCGTAAAATATTTTCAAATGTTATAAAAAGTAAAATTTATTAACAATTTTATAAAAAAGTTGAAATTGCTTTTAATTTAATTTATCCAAAAATCAGAAAACTAAATGTATTTACCAACACTACCTCAATAATTTTACAAAGTGCTTATCACGCACTGAAACTTAATAAACGAATAAGTTCTCAGTACTTTGAATTATAAAAAAAAAAACACAAATTTATTTTTGGCAACTGAAGTCTGACTGAACAAAAGAAATAGAAAAAATCCTTAAAGGTAATAAATAAACTTTAAAGTTATTTTAGCGTCATCTGTTATCTTGTACAAGTATTACTTTTTTTTTACATTAAATAACTGCTTATTATATTATTATTTACGGGGCCTCAGTGGCCTAGTGGGTAAGAGGGTATAAAATACGCTGTAAACACCGAGGGAGTATGGGTTCGAATCCCACAGACGTTGTAAGAGTTATTTCTTCTTACGACATTTACAGCCACTCCTGAAAAGGAAAGGCTGTATAATTTCCTGTGGCAGAGACATTTACATTTTATAATTTTTAGACATTTATAATTTCCTGTGGCAGAGACATAACATTTATGTGGCAGAGAAATGCACTAAAAAAAAAAAAAAATTATTTTTTACATAATTGTTATTATGGTGCACGAAAGAAACCGTCAATCGCAATACTTTGATTTGATTGTTAATCCATTACAAATAATGAGCCAAACTGATATTAATACGTGTGATCCAGTACATCACTATAATAATATAAAAGATATTGCGATAGTTCAACAGATAAATTGTTAAGGTTTAATAATTTAAGATCTTTATTTGATTTGAAAATGAAAAAAACAAAAAAAAAATTAAAGTATTTATTCTTAAAAAAATTTAATAATCATATCAATAAATCGCTACGAGCGTTGCACGAAAATTAAAATCATAAAAACTAAACAAAAATTCAAAAACTATTAAATATTACGACATCTATAAACAAGTAGAATTATTTCAAAAAGTTTGTAAGTTAAAAAAAAAACACTCAAAATTTTACACTCAAATTTTTAATTATCTCATCATTAAATAAATTCATGTTTAAATTTCGAGGTGAAAAACAAAAAAAACATCGCATTTACTCATTTCAAAAATTATAGTAAAAACTTTGAGTGTTTTTTCAATGAAATTATTTGTGGTGAATGGCGAATGATCACTCACTGTCACTGATCACGATTCACAATTAGTCAGAAAATTAATACAATGAAAAACAAATTTCATGGTGAATTTTTTTGACGTTTGTTCAATTAAAATTTTAAAGTTAAGGTGAAATATAAAATATTTTATTTAACATTTAATTTCATATTCGAATTATTTATACGCATACTACCATATATAATTATTTACATAGTTTATGTATCACGTGAGTTGTTTATTATTAATTTTATGATTAAATTAAAAGATAACTATATTAAAACGAAAAAAAAAATAAAACATTTGTTTTTTTTTTATGTTTGAAATTTTGTAATTTAAGAAATAAAAATAGATAAGTCAAAATTTTGTTTATTTTTTAAATATAAAACTTTTTTACATATATATGTATGTATATAAACATTTACATCTGCATTTCAAACTGTATAGATATTAGTATAGTAATTTTGTTTTGTTTTGTGTTTTCTTTTTATTTGTATTATTATATCAAAATGTAAACAAACACACGGTAGAACAAAACAATAAAAAAAAAAGACGGTTATATTTAGATATAATTATTAATTCTTGTTTTTTTTTTTTTTTTTTTTTTTGAATAGTTCAGAACAGGTATGAATACTAACACAAAAAAATATATACTTATTTAAATGACATAAGAAACCAAACATTTAATTCAAAATCATTTTGTTTTTTAAATGATCTGAAAAAGATTTTGTTTTTTTTTTTTTGTGAAATGTATTACAGATTTGATCATCCGTTGAAAATATTGATTAATTTTTTTTTGAATGAATGCGTTTACTAAGTGTATCACAATTATGCAAAAAAAAAACCAAGTCATGACCGATAATATGTTTATGATACATGTATGTATATGTATGAAGAATGTTGAAAATTAAAATTAAATAATAAACTTTAGTACTGGATTTTATAATAAAAATAAAATGACTAGTTTTGATTTACTTACAATACATTGGTACATACATATGTACATATATAGATTTTATAATAATTATAGAAAAAGAACACTTAAAACTAGGTAAATGCAGTACAAAGAAACAATAGATTAAACTTTAAATCAAATTCTTGTACATAGTTACTTATGTATATTGAAATGTTCAATCAACATAAATGTTCAGGAAACCCATCCTCAATGGTGAACATAAAACAAAACTTCGATTTAGTTTAATAGTTCATAAAAACTACTAGGGTAAAAGCACTACTTTGCGGCCAGCGTTAGTAACGGTCTATATTGATTTTATTTTCAAATATTAAGAAAATCCTTAGTAAAAATGTTTATTTTAAGTCATTTTGTTATTTATTGAAGTATTACATAATAATAAATACGTATTTGTGGATTGTAAATCGATCATATTATCGGGTTTTAAATTGCATTTCAGTTTTGTTCAATCGGTGTGTTACTTTGAATAAGAAATTAGGCTACGAAAATTATTAAGTATTGTTAATATTTAGTTCATTTTTCTCTTATAATTATTAAAAAGCAGTGGTCGTTAAGTAAAACCTAGAACTGGTTGTATCAGTATCCAACCAATAACATTTACATGTGTTTTTTCTTAATAAAGGAAGATCCAAGCAAAATGGAAAAGATTTCGAAAAGTGCAAGATATCCTCTAGATTAGGAAGCAGTATTAAAGGACATTATTGAAAACAAATTAAGTATCCGTAAAGCAGGAAATATGAATTTCGCGGACTATTATTCAATATTGTTTATTAGGAAGGAAGAGTGGGTGAAAAGAGGTCCTGACCCATTTCTATCAGTTGAAGAGGAAAGTATAGTAGAGTGGTGTACAAAATCTTTGCAAATGCGGATTTTCTCAGAAAAATTTAGATTCACTCAATACCGTTCCAAAAATAATAAATGCAGATTAGAGAAAAACACCAATTAAAAATGGAATACCCGGATGTACGTGGCTACGATTATTGTTACGAAGAAACTCTTTGCTTTCCATACGAGAAGCAGAAAGTATTAGCAAGGAAAGAGCTGTAGTAACAGAAGAAAGCATTAGAAAATGACAATATATGTTAGAAAACAATATATATAACAAAAACAATATATATTAGAAATAGGAAAAGAAAATATATTTCAAGATTCATCTCCCATTTTCAATGCAGATGAAACTAGCTTTCAAATGTTTCCTAATACAGGAAAGGTTATTGCACATAAAGGGTGGAAATATGTTTATTCGATTCAAATGCGTAAAGAAAAAGAAACCATTACTGTATTGGTTACAATTTCTACCAATGCTAAATGGTTATCTCAATGATTGTATTTCTATATATCAGAGTACCGAAAGCAGTTCAGGATGGTATGCCAAATGGATGGTTTCTGGGAGCAACTGACTCAGGTTAGATGAGGCCAGAAACTTTTTTTTTTAGAAAGTCTGCGATTCATTTTCAGTGTTGCATTTTATTTATGTTTAATTACCCCTTTTTTAAAGCTATGTGAATCATGTGAATCATTTTAATATTTGGCTCGAAGAAAAAAAAATAAAGAAACCAGTTATTATTAACGAAAACGAAAATTTGAATTTTTAAAAAACGTAAATTTAAACGAAAAGTTAAATGATTTTTATTTTCAATTTGTTATTTTTGCATTAGATTTTATCTGGCCGTTAAGTAAATCATTTAAGCTAACTAAATTTTACTGGCCGGTAACTAAAAAATTCGTCAAATTTTGAAAAAAATTTAATTTTATTAATGAGGCTTTTATTTTAGCCCAATTATCCGTTATAAAATATTTTTAAGTATTTTTTCATCTTTTAAAATATATAAAAATATCGGTAATTGGTTTGATGGGTGCATTATTATAGCAATTCAAACCCAAAAAGTACCTTAAGTAGCCGCAAACTACTATCTCTATAATAAATGTTAAATTTGGCGTGAACTTTTTTAAATGCTTCTATCACTGAAATAGTTTTTATTATTACTTTTTTTTTAAGATTCTTATCTCTTATATTCAAAATATACAGTACATATATATACAGAGCAAAACAATAAACTCTTAAGAAAAAAATTTAATTCGTTCAAATCTCAAATTCAAAAAAAAAGTACTCTTGAACTCAGTTTTATGCAGTCGAGCTTTTATTAGCTTGAGACTTAACTTTAATTTTGATTTATTTTTATGTTCAACAGTCAACACGAATTTCTGGAAGAGTTCAATTTGATTACATGCTGGATCTTCAATAAATCCTATTGTTTCATTCTCTATACGCAGTCTTTGCGCAACCTACAAAAGCTCGTCCCCATTGAAATTTGAGTTTGAAAAAATTCAGTAAAATAAAATTTTAATTTCAATAAATTTTATATTTATTTACTACTTCAATCTTTTGTTTCTTGAATATGTAAGTATTTGTAAATCAAAAAATGGCTTCGTTTTATTTTGTATTTTCATACTATTCAATTATCTGACACTTTAATCAGTAAAGAAAGCGAAAAAAATTAAAATAATTTTTTTAATGGCTGCGAAATGTCTCCTTTTATTGTGGATACTTTCAACAATTTAATACATTTTGACAGCTGACTGCATACAAATAATAGCGAATGCGATCGTTCATTATAGTAGAAGTTGTCAGCAGTAACAATTACAAAAACGAATCAAGCTTCTATTATATTAAAAGATATTTAAGTATATATGTATGTACATAGATACATATATTTAAACTAAATTTATAAATTATATTCTTTGTATTTTAAAATAAAGATCTTAAAGTTGACAAGATCAAAAGTTAGTTATATTTTTTTTCAGTTTTCTATTATAAAATTTTTGTAGAGAAAGAAATTTAAAACGCTTTTCAAATTAAGTTGATTTTTAAGTAACTTGTTTACAGGTGTATCGCATTTTACTAATAATAGCGTTTATTTCTTTAATGTTATACCTAGCTTTTTTTCTTTACTTTGTTTTTTATTTTTATTTTTTTATTTTCATTTTAAAAAATTTAATGGTTATCGTTCTAGGCTATTGTGACAATCATACTGACAAATTGTTAATTTATTATTTTTTATTATTTTTGATTTTGACTCTTCTGTGACTGAGTTGTTGCTTTTTTATGTATTCTAGACAAAAAAAAAACGCAAAATTATTTTAGAAAAATGTTTAAAGAAAAGTGGAAATAGAAATCTTTTTAGATAGATAGGTATGGAATATTAAATCTTTTTTTTTTTTTGTAATTTTCTGTTTAGATTGCGAATCATTATTAAATTTTATTATTTTATTAATATCTATTAGCTTTTGATGATTTATAGAAATTATAAGTATGCATGTATATGTATATGTATACTTCTATTGGTAATTAATTAGACAATTAATAATAACAACAATAAAAGTCAACTTTCTTTTGTAATCAATCAGTTACAGTATAATTGAAAAGTAGTACATTATAATAAATGCTATGTTTTGTTATTAGCTTTTTATTATCGAGTTATTCTTTTTGTTTTTTTACTGTAATAAAAATATAATAATTGAAAATTAACCTAAACATTTTTTATAGTAGAAATTATAATTTTATTGAAAATGACGATTTTTTATAAATGGTTATTCTGTTACAGATTGAAATAATATTTGTAGTTATAGGTAAATCCATATGTCTATTTTAAATAAAGTAGGACATGTATTACTTTGAAATGTATTTTTAGTTGTCGATAAAGAAACCTAGGTAGGTACCTATTTTTATTAATGTACAATAGTATCGGGTATATTAAAATTGCTCCTCCGTTTAAACCACATCGAAATAAGTTCGACTGATATAAACTCAAGTGTTTGAATCGGATTAGAATAGAAAAATTTGTCGAATAAACTTTGTCCATCTGTCCGTTCATCAGAAAATTAAATCATGAATCGATCATGAAATTAACACAACATATTCTTGAATCAAATTGTAGGTTCCCTATTGAAATTCGGCCAAAATTTCGGAAAGCTCTCGAACAATTAACCGTTTCATCTCCAAATTTTTCATACAAAATCGTCATATACATATTTTGTGTACTTATATAAGAAGAAATTTAATGACATTGCTCCGTAGTGAAATTATGCCAAGTAGAATTGTCCGAGTGAGATCGTGTCTAGTGAAATTTTGTTTAGTGAAATAGTTCAAATGGAATCGACCGGTTACCATCAGAAATATAAATTATATAAAGAAAAATTATGATTGTTTTTTGAATTCTGTAAAATTAGTTATTTTATAAATCATTTGGTTTTACTTTTAATCTTTTCAGGATAAATGCATTACCACATGATTACATGCGTTAATAATGGTATAGCATTTATTTTTTTTAAGCCTTTTTTAAGATGAAGATTTTTATTTCGTTCATCCAATAATAAAGGAATCATAAGTAACTAACTATAATTACCTAGATAACTTCAAATCATTTTTTCAAAACACTTAATTTTTTCTAAAAAGCGTCTGTGAGCTCTGTGTTTTTTTTTTTTTAAATAGATGGAAAACTATATAATGTAATTTATTCTTAAATATATTTTATTGTTAAATTGAATGGATTATTTAAGTCTAAATGGGTTTAGGATAAATTGCATATTATATAGGACTTAAAAACATTTAGGTACTTTAATTAGAATCAAGTTAATAAAATATTGTAACTTAGTAAATGATAATAATATAGTAATAACTAATACTAATAATAACAGTTGCTACAGTGACAGTCGGGTTGCCTTTAATTATTACGTCATGCAGGAAGGTGTTATATACTACTGCATGTTGTAACTGTCGGTGGCTATAATCACTGTTAGCAAAATAGTAATAATAGCAGACGGATTTATTGTTCCCTTACACCCCCACTTTCAATTCAATGTTTCCGCATCCTACTCCTACTCTCTAACCAATATACTGCGTTACCAGGTAGGGTTTTCATCCTATTACATTGGCTAAAGTGAGAAGTGGAGTTCATTCAGTAAAAATCTGACACTACCAAGGGGAATACTTGGTGTCTTTGGAAGATCACCATCTCACTTGGCAAAAAACAAAATTACATAATAAACAACAAATAAAAATCAAGTTTTTATATTTTACACTCATTATAATTAAATTCTTTAATATTCAATTAATTTATTTTTAACTTTTTCAACTTCAATATAAAAATTAAATTAAATAATTTTCTATTCTTCTTTAACTTGTTAACTACTTACATAGTTACAAAACTAAACTAAAAATTAAAAATTAAAAAAAAACATAAAACAAGATTTATCTAATAAAGTTATTGTGCTTCTTCATTTTTATTTTATTTCATTTAATTCTTTTATTGTTCATTTTTCAGATCTCGATTCAATTCATTGAAGTGTTGAGAAGGTCTTTTTTATGTTCTATTTTGTATATGATTACGGGTGTAAGAATATCAGATTTAAATGAAGCTCCTTCCTATATATCAAGTTAATCTCAAGAGAATAAAAAAAATATATATATTTACGAGTGTATATACATATATGTATATATTATATACATTTTTTTATTTTACCTTTTTAAAATTCAAAGATTCAAACTAAATCCAACATTATTAAATTATATACAATAACAATTTAAAAAGAAAAACATATACAAAAAAAAAAAAATAGTCAGTCATCGTTTCGCATAAACTATAGAGACGCCCCGTGTAATGGTAGAATGATTTTTTGTAACCTCAGACAATGATAAACAATGATTTTGATGACGTCTGTTATGAACACTATAATATATAAGATTAAATATAATGATGATCATGATGATGATGATGATGATGTTAAAATTGAAATAATATTTTAGACATGTTTTCAAGGTACAACCTACAATTCATCTAAAATTATTGTAAACATTTATTCTCATTTATGAATTTATGAGCTTCCAAAGAAGTTTGTTATCTGTTGTAAATTTAAATAATAATATCGATCTATTGTTATTTATATAGTTAATGGTTAAATATGAATAATAGTTAATATTGAAATGATATTCTAATATAACTATTTATAACTACTAATAATTTAAATTAAATTGAGTATATAACAAAGATTGAAATATGTAATATGTTTATTAAGATGTAAACTTTTTTTTATTTTTAACTTTTTTATTAAACATTTTAAAAATGGATCTATACAGGATGTTTGTCAAATATTTCAGAGGATGATTGCTGGGGCTAAAATTAAAAAAAAAATCAGATGGGAGAAGTTTATTTTGAGTTCTTTCCGAAATTTTGAGACTTTTAGTTTCTTTGTTTTACATTACTATACTTTATTAAAATAATGCTTTTTTTTTTTTTTTCAAAAATATCCTGTTAAGTTATAGTCAGAAGAAGTTTTTTGTGCCTTGTCTCTAAATTAAGATAAATTATCATATGTATTAAAATAAATTATAGTTATATTTTACATGAGAGATGAAAGCTGAAATCCGACCTTAATAGGACATTTTTTGAAAATAACTCCATTATTTTATAAAGAAATATTTTTAGAAATATAAAGTGGTCATATCTTTTAAGCTGTAATTTAAAAAGTAAATTCTTCTAGGATAACAAATCCTTATAATATGAAACCTTCAAGAATAAACTATCAAAAATGATTGAATTTCTGTACAACATGTGAGTCAAAAGTTATGCTACAATTGATAAAGTTATTGTACTTCTTCAATTTTATTTTTTTTATTTAATTCTTTTATTGTTCACTTTTCATATTCAATTCATTGGAATGTTCAGAAAGCTCGTTTTTATGTTCAATTTTGTATGTGACTACGGTTTTAGGACAAAAACAAAATAACATAAAAATTCCAATTTCTCGAAATCGCCTGAGAATAGATCTTTTTCTTTCTTCCCATACGATTTTCTTCTAGTTTTAAAATCCGGAATCACTCTCTGAAATATTTGCACTCTTATGCGAAACACTCTGCATTTTTTTTTTCTTATTCCTAAGGGAGGTGGAAATTTTCCAAATACATCAAGAAATGGCCTTGGTATAGTGTTATGTTTTTACTGACTAAACCCACCTCCCCCTTTAGACAATATAATGGGCTGAAACCCTTACCTGCTAACCCGGTATATTGGCTAGGGAGTAGGAATAGGAAAGGCTAGGAAATGGATGCGGAAACAATAAATTGGGAGTGGGACTGTAAGGAAACAATGAATCCGCCTATTATTATTACTATTTTGCTAACTGTAACTTTAGTCGTTAATTAAAATTGAAGTCAAGCTCCACTGTCACTGAAGCAGCTATTATTATTGTATACTTAAAAAACTTGTACCGTTAATGATATTTTAGTCATATATAGATTTAAGGGTGTTGTTATCAGTTAAGCTTCTACAGCTTTTCATAATTAAAAAAAGTGGTTAATTAAACTGGTACCTTAATAATGATAATGTAGAACCAACATTGAAAGCCTTTGTCTCATGCATAAATGCATAAAGCTGGCAACTTATATTTTTTTAAAGAATTAAGTTGTATAAAAACAAATTTTTGTATATGTACTTGTAGGTTTTACATATGTAAAACTACTGACTTGATTAATAATAGTGTAACAAGTAGTGTTTAAAAAGTAAAAATACAAATTAATGGATTAGTCTACATATATGTATATAGATATCAAATAGCAATTGCAATTTATAATGTTGTTTAGTAAATTCGTTTCAAAGAAAGTCTCTTAATATAAAAACGAATAGTTAATTTATAAAATTGAATGAAACAATCTATGTATGACTATGTAGTAACTGAAGCAAAATTTATCTAAAACTGATAATGGATTATTAGAAAGAAAAACTATAACTGCCATTATTATTATTTTTAACAGATTCGTAAAAATTATTTATATTTTGAAGTTTTAAATAGCGAAACGTTAATAATAACACAAAATATGGGAAATTCGTTTCAACTATGACATACAACATGAGTCATATAAAAGCATAATGTTTATAAGAAAAAATAAACAAAGCATAATTATAATAGTCATAACAATAGAATTTAAGTAACAATTTACTCTTTTTATCATTTTTCTCTATGAGGTAAGTAACAATGAAATCATTATGTTTATAGCTGATGTTAATAAATTTCAAAAAAAAAAAAAAATTTAAGTACTTAAAATTGATGAAGTTCTATAATAGTTATGAAAAGATTAGAAGAGTTAGATTTACGCGTATAGAATCATCATATATTTAAAAATTTTTAAAAGGAAAAAACCAGAAATGAAAAAGAATGTTTACCATTCCTTTATTATATAAAATAATTTCTTTTTTCTTCGAAAATAACAATAATAAAATGTTCAAAAATGGTTTGTGTTGCATAAGTAAACACCTATATGCATTAATAACTGAAACGTGCGTTCTATTTAACCGTTCATCCGATATATGTGACAACTATAAAAAAAAAAAATTAAAAAACTTTAATAGACAGTGAAAAAATAAAATTAGAGTTACCGTTTTATAAATTTTTTTTATTATTTTCATTTACTGGTTTTTAATTCTTTCAATTTGACCTATAAAACCATTTAAAAAGTAAAGTTAAAAGTTTTTGAATATAAAATTATTTATGCAATAAATATATAAATATTTATGCAATATTACATAAAATAAAAATCTATTTGAATACTTAACTTAATAATTGCGGTGTAAAATAGTAAATCATATCTGACAAAATGAGTTACGTATAGTTGTTGATGTATGTAAGCAAAATAAATTAGAACTAAAAAATAAACCTTGGACCTTATTATCTCAAAAACCAATGGAAATAGTCTCCCTTCCTTGCAGAACAATATTTTAATGGTTTTGACACCCCTCAAACACATCCTATAAATATTCAAAACCCTAAGAGAATCATTCTGTGTATAGCAATAATATTAGGTGAAACCCGTATAAAGCTTAACTTACCGACCTCATCAATTGAAAATTAAAGAAAGCTTGATAATAAATAAATCTATACACATTTACACAATTCTTTTGAAGGAGTATATCTACTCCATTTTAATTTTCCTTAATCACTCTAAAGGTAACAAACTAACAAAGAATAGAAAGTAAATCACATTATTAAGAAGTCTTATTTTTGCGGGTTTTATTGCTCTTACTGTTCCTCAACAACTTATTATTATATTATTTTGTTTTTATTATTTCATATTATTAGTGTTGTTGTTGTTGTTTTTGACCGTCATTTTAACCATTCACCATAAATAATAACGGTTTATTACAAATAAGTATATGTATATTCAATAAATTTATGGAGAAAATTTCAAATCGTGAATATGCGTTTTGTTCGTTTTATTTTTTAGTCATAAAATCAATTTGTGGTTTAAATTTATTTATAAAAAAAAAAATATGAGGTAAAAGATTTTACCTTAATTTTTTTTGTTTTTTTTTTTTTTCATTGGAAATTAAGTTGACAAGTAGTATGTTGTTCAATCATTTTGTTATCTTTTATTATATAAATGAAATGAATAATAAATAAATCAATTGTAAACATAAGATAATGATCAATTATTTTATTTATAGTTAACAATAAAACAAAAACAAAAAAACAAAAATATGATTTATATTTATAAACAATATTTGAACGATAAAATTTTAATAATTTATAGCAGTAAAAGTTAAATTCAGAATTGCATTTTTATTGTTTATTTTGTGTAATTTAAATATACATCCATATGTATATGTATTTAAAAACATTTTCTTTTTTTATATTAAATTTAACAAATTATTCTTTAATTTACAAGTGTTTTTAATTAAAATAAAAAAAAAAAAAGGGAGGAAAAAAAGTATTTACTAAATATACAATATAACAATAGTTTTCATAATTAAACACCAATTTCTCAATTTGCACACCTTATAAATTAAAAAGAAAAAATATGTAAGTACTTATTGTTAATTAAAAATTTCAAAAATTGAAAATTACCACAAAAAAAAAAGAAACATAAATTGTAACTTAACCTTTAAAGAGTCTGCAAAAAAATTTGAAAAAATGTACCTATTAGTTTCACTCTGTCCGCTATCTGTCTATGTGTGTGTTTACAAAAGGTCTACACCGTTTGAAATATAGAAATGAAATTTTAACTTCGGATAGATATCGCAAAAAAATTCATTTTATGGGACAATTTTTTTCTGTAGCTCCATCCGTTAAGGAACTGTAACCTCCCAAAGTTTAAAACAGAACAGTCCTATATCTGTTGTAAAACAAGTTATATAAGGTATATCTTCCATCTGAACGTTCAAAGTCAAACGATAGCTGCTTTTATTAGCTTTACAAATATGTATATAAAAAATTTATACTTTTGCAATATGGTATTTTAATTTACTGTTATGCGAAACTCAATTTTTACAAAAGTTTTAGCCTCTTGTATCTTCCAAACAGTTTATGTTAGAATCTTTAAATTTTAAGGGGAGTTACATCTTTGGAAATAAGTTTTTCTGTTACTCCCGTTTAGTAGCTATAATAGGGGGTCAAAGATTGAAAATTTACTATTTTTAAGAATCTGTAGACTGTAACTCAAACACCTGTTCACATTTTTTTTGAAATAATGTAGAAAATGAAAACTCCAATATTATATTTTTATTTCAATTAACAACTATTCTTAATAATATACGGGTTACCTTAAAATTGACGAAAGTGTGACTTGATTTTTCACAATTTTTTAATACCCAAAATCTATTATTGAATATTTTTTAATTTTGGAAATGTGTTTTTTCAAAAACCCTTGATTTTTTCATTACTTGTTTTATTTTTTGTTAATTTGTTTTTATATATTTTAAAGATATTTGTTTTATTAAAATCATTTTTTTTCTTTATAATTTTTCTTTAAATATTATTTATGTATAGAGTTTTCATCACTTATTGAGGAAATATAACTTTCAAGAGTTTTGTTTTAATCATTTATGAACTTAATAATGAATAACAATTAATATATGTATCCATAAACAGCTTCTTATATATTTATGATAAATTTCTTTAAACTATATTAAATGTGATAAGACTACATACCGCACCCAAAACTTATCTTATATAAACACTTATGAATATTTGTTTTATTTTATATTTATGTATGTATAATGCAATAATGTTTTTATCATATGTTCTGACATTAAAGATCATATGATAAAAACAAGACAAAATAGAGGATTAACTAAAAGAGACAAACGTGCAATAACCTATGTATATATATAGTTATACATCAAAAAAATAGAAACAATCCTTGAAATTTCATTCTAGTATATCTTTAAAATTAGAAAAAATTATCTAAATGAAACTGCCGGTAAAACAGAAGGAAATAAGCATATACCTACGCACGAAATACGATTTTTATCTAATTACGTTAAATAAAAAAAATTTCTTTAATATTTTTTTTTATTAAAGAATTCAAAACAAAAACCGGAAGGGATAAGTTTACACATTCCCGAAATAGAAATATTTTTTAATAATTGTTGATGTCCGAAAATAACGCCTCAAGAAATAAGGCGAAATCGGTTTTATTTTTCTTTTTTTGACAAGGGGATAATCATTTTATAGGTCTTTTTTAAATCGGTGTAATAAAGTCGAAATAAAGATTTTTATATGGCCATATTATTACTTCAAAGGAGAACTTCAAAGAAGAGTAAAAGTCGAATCGGTCTTCGTCTCTTTTTTCAAATATTGTTCTTTTTACTTTTGTTCCGTTTTGTATTTAGAAAATGTTTTTTGTTTTGCTTATTCTAGAAAATTTACTTATCATTTTTTAAAAATTTTTGGTTAAAAAAATAAAAATACATGTCTGACGCCGAGGGACGTCGGCTATGAATGTTTGTATAGGGAAATATCTCCTTATAAAATTTGGTTTATTTAATAATTTTTTTTTTACCGTAACTTATAATCAGAAATTATTATTAAATACAATTAAAAAAAATAAAAACAAAAATATTTTTTCATAAAAAAAATTTTAAATTCTTGAAAAAAATGTTTGTGTCATAATTGGGTTACGTAATCATCTATCAAATGTTTAATCCATCACAATCATAAATTATAAAATAAAGATTGAAAAAAACCCTTTTTTGTTTATTTCTATGAAGTATTCTAGAAATTTTTTTTTTGAACACCTGACTGACCAAAAACAATTTACACATCTTTCACTTCTATTATTAAAAAAATCTAAAGTTTTGTTTTTGTGAAAATGCAAAATGTTATGTTTTCTCGGTGAGATTTTGATGTGTTTTTAATGTAGCATTTATTTTTTTTCGTTTTTTTTGTTGATGAAAAGCATTGCTACTCATAACCTAAATTCAATACATTTATACCTGCTTATTTTACATTTTGAATGGGAAAAGAAAAAAAAATTAATCAATTTATTTTTTTCAATTTTGCTTTTTTTTTTCTAAATAAAAAGGAAATCAACATGGGAAATAAAAATATGTAGCTATCAGTTCTTTTTTAATACTATATCATAGTTCACTGAAAAATATTTTTACTTCTCTTTCTTATTTTGCAAGTTTAGTAACCGGAGACTTTTCTCTTTTGTGCTAAATGTCGCTAAGTGTTTGTCTTTTCATGGTGTGCATTAATAAAAGACTTAAAGTAGACGACCGATGGATTCAGAACACGCTATTATAAATCGAAGCTAAATATTAAAGTTCTTTTAGAGATCTATAGAGAAAATGTATTTATTTATATGATGTACATGGAAATGAAATGCCACAACAAAGTATCTATAATTTTATTCTCCTCAGTTTTAAAATATAATCATAATTTAGTCATCATTTACCCGGATCAGTTTCTTAATAAATAAAGATTACACTATTTGTTAAATTAATTTGTTAGAATTAGTTTATTAACGCTGGCATGAAAGAGCTGAGTTGTCTCTCTTAACATACTGTAAATAAGCTCAAATTTGCCGTAACCTGTAGAGTTTTGTTAGATATTGAAAAGCTCGACCGATCTCAAATTATTTGGGTTTATCAAATTATTTGACTTCATTTGTTCAAGAATAACTTGCTGAAAAAATATGGTATCACAACCACTAATCGGCGAAAAGAGAGAGAATAAAATCTATATTACGATATTGGAAGACAATACTTAACTTGAATATTCAAGGATAGGTCTTACATAAGTAATGAAAACATGTTACGTGATATTTTGATCGGAACCAACCGACGACAACGTAAAGTTTTAATTAAAACTTTTTGGTAGACCATGTGTCTATTTATACAAGCAACTGAAAAAAATTTGTTAACTCTTCTTTTAAAAATCACAATTGCAATTACATATATTTAAAATTAGTTTATCTAATACAATTTTACTATCTTTCAAGTGAAAATTATACTTTTAAAAATACTTTGTAGATATATTATAAAAATTGAAATATCACAACATTTAAATGTAATATTGTGATTTGGGCACGTTTTTGATAATATTGCAGTATTCACTTTTGAATAAAAAAATCAAAACAAATAAGAAAACTCTCAATTTAATAGTCTATTGGATCGGTGCCAAAATGATGGTACAATTTGTGGCGTGCTATGAATTTTTTATTTCATTTTAAAACCACCTCAGGGTTCTAACATAATCTTTAAAATTTAAAAAAAAAAAAAAAAGAAGCAAAATATAGAAAAGCAGAGAACAGAAACAGAAAAAATCTTAAAAATAACCATAACAAGCTATCAAAGGTAGGTAGTTAAAATGATTTTATTTATTTTATTTTTCTTTCATACTTATAGATATTTTTTTTTTTTTGCTTAATTTTTACAACTCTCAAGGAATTGGGTTGTGTTTCATTAGAAACGTAGCATCATTATTTGTTTCCTTAAAAAATAGTGACGGTTTTTTTCATTGTATTTTATTTACTTTTTTTTTTTAAATGCTTAATAGAAATGAGATTTCAGGTAATCTTCAAAATAAACAGAATGCACAGCATATTAAAAAAAAAATTAAAAGAAAGACATTGTATTCATGATGACTCAGCTGTCCAACAAACATGAAATTTTGTATTTTTTTTTAGTTCGTGGTTAAATAATAAAACAATTTTGTGAATAACTAAAAATTTGGTTTTTAGAACTTTTAACAAAAACAATTTTAAATAATTATTTTATAATAAAAGA